>NNCF01131724.1:0-36300 GCA_002313205.1 Laupala kohalensis | reverse complement strand
ATATATATATATATATATATATATATATATATATATATATATATATATATATATATATATATATATATATATATATATAATCAAATATGTACTTTTTATTGAGTGAGGTTGGTTTTTATTTATATTACACTAATAACTAAAATGTTTATCGACCCTCTTACATATGAATTTGTCACTAATTTTTCAATGAATTATACCGGGGCTGTGTAATATAAATTACTAATTGCGTGGTAATCATGTGGTAAAATATAATTATCTTGCGATAACTATCGGTCAGGTGAAAATCACTTTAGGTCTGGGTGGAAATGGTGTACGGTTGTGGAAAGTGAACATGTGGTGTAGTTACATCCTTCGTCAGGTCCTTTAGTTATATTATCATATCTCCTTCTCACCACCTTGTGCAATATCTTATCCTCTTTCTCACATAGTAAACTGCGATTTATGTAAAAGTGGAAAGTCACATGCCACCCTAATAAACACAAATTTCTTTGAGAAATCATGGAATTTTTTTAATCATTAGCGTGATTTATATTGGTACCCATGAACTATTTAAGTGTTTAACAGCGTTGCCACCATTCTTATTGGAAAATTATTGGAATGAATAATAACACGGTCACTCCATTTATTGTGTAATTTGCTTTATGTTTCCAGTGATTTCGAAGAAATTTTTGGACTTGAATGTGTTGCCAACTTTTATTTGTAACTTGCTCCTCACATCGCTCGGTGACATCTGGCACCCATTACATTTACTTCAAACATGAAGGTGCCTACCTAGCACTAACCTCACAAAATATCGGCTGATTACAACAGAGCAGTTCTCGAAATGGTAGTTTCCCTATGAGTTTGAGATTTATTTCGCTGAATGTGGCACAATGTTTATTACTTCCCTGAGCAGCCATATTGTATTTTTTCTATCTACTTTTACGGGAATCGTGATATTAATCATAACCAGCCACACTCAATACACATTTATCATAGGGGGCACAGTGAAGTAGAAAGACAATTAATCCTAAAACAGTTTTTGACACCATTGTCCTAATGGATAGCGATACTTCACTAAGACAGAAAACAGAGAGACACAATTCACAATTGGACTGCTGAATACGGAGGACGTCAGTGACGAAATGGCGAGTAACATCAACAATACGCTCGATCACAGGAGCACAATGTACGACTGGATGAGACCTTGGCAGAGCGGAAGTTCAGCAACGCTTGACAGATGACTGTCACTAATCGCATTAAAATGAACCGGAATCGAGACAATAGACCTGTGGTTTCATGCAACTGACCTCTTTTAACTACACTGTTCAATGTTCAACTAGGTATTCCGTATTCTTAATTCAATTATATTTTAATTTATTATTTTAAATTATTATTTATCGTAAAACTTGCAAAAAATTGTTATAAATAAACTATTTATTTCAATGACGTGCCATTTTTACAGGTTTTTCTATATATTCACAAAGGTTAGGGATTTCAAAGTGGCATGCAAATCAAGATTAGTTATGATAAAACTTACGAAGACGAAGATTTTTCGGTTATAAAATTAAGAGCATTCTCTAAAACAGAGGTGAATGATTCAACTGGACCCTTCTAATTGATTCTACTTAAGTTTACTCTTTTCCTGTCTTTCGTAAAATCTTTATTTTTTTCTATACCTTACCTACTATTACACTATAATAATATATCACTGTGTAAATGGTCATACTTATTATCATGATTTTTTCTTCTATACCATTTTCTATTTCCACACCTTCATTCGGACCCAGTAATTTATAGTGTTGAATCTTTTGAACTTCAACAAGACTGAACGAGTTAACGAAACTAAACGAAGGATTTCTTGATCACGTAAATGTGTATGTTTTCCTGCAAGAGCAGTCATTTTGAAAAGTGCCTTCCCATCTTTTGTAAACTTTATTACGTATAAACACAATACTTCAGGGTAAAAAAGCAGTTACATATGACATAGGACCTATGGTGGACAATAAGTTACTTAACTCCACTTAACCTCTTTTCTTGAAGAAGGCAAATAATATGTATTAAAGGATTCTCAAGTGGTGGGCACTTGTATTATCACGATCTTCTTAGGGACCACTTCTTATTAGTTTTCCTTTGAAAAGTCAAGGAGCGATGGGATTCATTAATGTAATAGTATTACATAAAAAGATAGAACAACTTTAAGAATATCAATGCCATCACAACAGGAGAAGAACAAATTGATTGAGCTTGGGTAATTAAACTCAAGTCAGTGCGACACTTCAGCATTGCTACCATGGTGGTGTCGGAAATTAAATATTTTCCCAACATTACCATACCTTATTTCTCACCTATTTGTAAATATCTCTTTTTCTCCCGTGACACTAAAAAAATGTCAAAAATGAGGAAACGTTACACAAATTATTTTCTGCATAAGAACGGAGTCGTAACCTTACATTTTAATAAAATTATTGTTTTTATAGACTTTAAAAAATTGAATTTGAATCTTTATAAGATGTTTAACTTCATAGTTGGCACAACTAGCAACTTGAGACCATTGTAAGTTGTGGAACTCATAAAAAAACTCATCAAACCTATTTCTTTACTGCTCAACGACGATTTATTTAAAATAATGCTACCTATTTATTGTCGACCGAAAAAGAAATTTATTTAGCCAAAGCGGTTTTCGACAACTTGTGTTGTCATCTTCAGTGGCCTACAATCAAGATACAGGAATACATGTAGCAACAAATAAAAATGATCTTAGTGAACATTTCGCAATGAGGAAATTTTGTATGCCGAGTGTCTTACCATCTGGGCTACGTTTGTCACCCTATGTTAGTGTGGATACTGCAATTCGAGTATGTAAGTTCTGGAACTTCTATGTTTTGCGGATTATGGAACAGTACTAAAATCAAGCTGTCGCTTCCGAAGTGACAGTATTTATTTATGACGAGTACGTATTGAAGAGTAATGTTGCTGGGATTTAGCCGAGATATGTGATTTTTCACGCGGAGTGACTAGTGTATTGAAACAAAACATTTATAAGCAATTTGGTACAGTTAAACACTCTCGATATAAATAAGTAAAGTTTTATTGTCGAAAAAGCAGTACAAACTGCGTAGGACCACTTGGAGGACAATAAACTAATTTACTCTCCGGAAGCAAGCAAGGGACCATCCCATCAATTCCGACCAAAGGCCCTGAGGCAGAGGTGGATTGAAAAATTTCAGTAAAAATTCCTAGATAAGATAAAAAGATAGCTACGAGTTATAATGCTCATGGAATATCAACATGTTTGTAATTTAACACAAAAAAATATTTTACATGTACAAATTATTATCGAACTATATATTATTCTGAGTATATTGTTTAAAAAATTGAAATAACACTAAATTCACGATTTATTGTTACAATAAACACGCCCCTAGACAAAGCCTACAGAACCTGTATAAGAAATCCGCCTCTACACGAAGGAAAACTGGAGTAAAACTAGGCTTTTTCCTACTGAAGTGTTTTCACGAATTATCGCACGGTTCTATGAACAACTATTTTAGTTTCACATCTTCCATTTCTTCTTTACCTACAATGCAAAACTATTGAACTCATTAATTTTCTACTCGTAACAGAAGTCGAAACCTCTTTTTTGAAACAGAAACTTATCTTTTGGATATGATTGCAGGGTGGGTTGGGTATTAATTAAATTTTTTTAAACCCTCTGGGAGAAACAATAAAGATAATTTCAAAATATAATTCTAAAGTTAGTATGAATGGTTTATGGAAGTCTTATTTTAAGAAAACACGAAATGGGAAGGTGGTCCAACCGAAATTTTCTGAGAAACGTGACACCACACTCGGTTCGTAAGGCAAACACTGAACCGAAAATTGAGAAAAACAAAACCAGGTAGAACGCCTCAGCAATTAATAGTATCAGCGCAATATACCAACGCCTATGATGGATGAAATTGGCAAACAAGTAATATCTCCATAATACAGTATATTGCCAGTTGGTTTAGTAATGTAACACAATGAACATCGCAATGTAATACAGTAAACTCTGAAATAAAATAATTTAAAATTAATCTTTAAAAATCCTTAAGTCATTTTTGTAACTTGCACATCGACAGTAGATCTGCTAAAATTCATTGAGTCTACTTAGTAATTTCAACCTAATGATAAAAGTATCGATAACGACTTAAATATGGACAACTCTACAAGTCAGCAGTGGAAATTCAATAGAATTAGTTTTAACAAACTGTCGAGCATTAATTGGAAATGACTCTGTGGTATTATCTCAAAATTGTAACTTTTTGATTTGCTTGAACGCTGAAGATTTACTAATATGTAGCAAAAAATAGAATCGGTTGGAGGCAGGTCTTAATTCTATTTTAGAGTGTCCAGACTTCTTACAAAATTTAACGATGTTAACTTAATATTTTTTATCATTAAATATTTGTTCAATTATTAATATACGTAGTAAATTAGTTTAGAACTTAAAGATTTACGTTATTTTATGCAGATATCGTATTTTTATTACAGTTTATAATCCACATGTGCCCGTCTCCCAAGCTCCCCACATTATCTACTTGCCTAATAATACTAAATATATCAAGTAATTCTGAATAATATGATGGAAATATTTCCTTTTCATTTGTCAGTTATTACTTTTTAATATGGAAGAAAATTGTAAAAAACATATCAAAATAATCAATTGAGGATTAACAGAAAATTGCTGTAATAATAAAATGGGAAAAGTATGACAAAGGGACACCTTAATTTCAAATGTTTAACTTCCACTAAGGACATGAAAATATTAATTTGAAGATGAAACCTATCATGTGAGCTTACACTCCCGACAATCCGTCATTTAATCGTTGAAGGAATAAGGATATTTGAAGGCCAATGTAGGCAATATTTTCTACTCATTTTACTTTCTTAAATCTGCAAGAAATTTTATATAGGTTCACTTTTTTCGTATCAAAATGCTGGGGTTCCTCCCTCGGTCGTTTCGCGGACTGAATCTGGATATTTGGAAAGAGCACAGTTAACTTATGGCAAAAAACGATAAATCAATTGTACATTCTTTTTGAGTTTAGAGAAAATTTGTCATTAAAAATGACGTAGGATCATTACTCCAGGTATCTTAACATTTTTTTATAAGCTGCAGAATTAGAATTTTTATCTAGGGAAAGACAAATGTCATATTGGAATTTTTTAGTTTTTTCGAAAGGTAAAAATACACTCAAGCTGAAAAATTTATGTTTTCTTGTAAGTTATATAGAGAAAAACACAGATGAAACTATTTAGAGATCGATATTCCGACGCATCCAAATGACTGAGTGTGATGACGAATACGGGGTATTAAGGACATTTGGGAATGAAGTGTACCAAAAGAACAACATGCTCCAGAGGAAAAGTGTTCAATTTCTACTTAGAACATAAAAATTATAATTTGAAGATGGATATAATCATATACGCTTACATACCAGACATTTTTCAATGTCCTGAATAGTTTGAAAATGAAAGAATAAACTGTTACCAATCATGTCGTTTAAAATGTTTGTGATTTGCGGGGCTAATATTTGAATAAAAACATCTTGAAGTTGTACGGGCTCTTATGGATACAGTCAGATTTTAAATAATTTTCCTTGTAAATTGTAATGTCATTTGTATAACGAACTATCGCACGTGACAAGAATTAATTATAAAATGAGGAGAACGAAATTTATATTGATTTCCAGATAAAGAAAGTTATCAATGAAAACTGTTGAATCGGACAATTCGAGTCAAACAAGGGATCATTCTTCAAATTGTTTCAATTTAAGGGGTATAATAAATGATTCACAGTTTTCAAAACAACATAATTCATGAATCACTGTTATAATAAATATTTTTAACATAAACAGAGGAGAAAAAAACATGTTTCATGCATTGACTAGCGCCTAGGTCGCTCATATTATCTTAAATGTTGTGACTGGGTCACGTGGTTTCCAAGGTCGCCATCTCTTCCGAATACAGCGTCGTTGAAACTGCGCGTTGGAGTCAGTAGCAGACAGTAGTGTTCGAGCGTCTAAGAGGAGTACATGTGACATACGCAGCTGTGCATACGGCAGGTGAGGATGATTTCCTTCCTTATCTTACCACTAAGAGAGCTACTTGAAATAGATTTTCGTTTGTTTTGACGTCGCTCTTTTGTTTTAGAATGGACTCGTGGCGAAATTATGTTGAGTTCATATGTTTAAAGATATTTTTGGGATTTTTTGTATATTTCGCATTCTTTACTCAATGAATTAAAAATGTTATACTAAATAAAATTGTATTAAATGTCAGGTACTTGAATTGTTTTTGAATGACACGTAATTAAATAATTTTTGATATATTACACGACCTGTTTTTTAACACCTTAAAAAGATACCGGAATATTTTACAACAATTACTTACAGCTAAACGACCCGCTTCTTACAACTATTTTCCTTCAGATTTACAATCAGGTTGCCATTTATTGACTGCAGTTTCCAAATTGAACAAAATCAGATCATTTGAGGCGTTACTTCTAATGGAATAGTTTACTAAACTAATTTATTGCAATTCAGTCCATTTTATATTCTTCACGATTTTCAACAAAATTAGAAGTCCATCCAAACAGCAGTGGTAATTTTTTCAAACGAACAATACTGAATTATTATACACTTCGTTCTTTAGAACTTAGTTGAGGTGAAGGAGACATTTAATGAAATAAATATCTTGTACAAATTGTGAAAAATTCTCATTAAATATAAATGTGAAGAATTATTGATACCTCCTTATTAGTTAATAGGCTTTATATTTCTGATATTACTTAAGTCATCACGTAGAAAGCACATTTGTGCTCCGTGTTTACTCGCCCCTCTCCACCACAGCAAAAATTTGAAACACGCTCCTGCACGCTAGAAGCTATACTATCAATTGACCGGAATTGATGGGGTGTTCCATTGTGTGCATCTGGAAAAGTGAATTAGCTTATTGTCTTCCTCGTGGTCTCACGCAGTTTTTAAGTTTTGTTTCTATTAAATTAAAAATTGATACGCCAAAACAAGTGAGTTATTAACAATTGTTTTTCAAAGGTTATCATGGAAGAGTTTAAAGAGTACGTCCTCAGTTTTCATAATTCGTAGCTGTAACTTTTCTATATTCATTAAAAATATAAAAAATATATATTACTGATTGCAACGAAGACATGAGGCGGCAATATTACTGATTGCAACGAAGAAATGAGGCGGCATATTACTTTGACTTAATTGATACTGATTTGGTAAAAGAGATGACTTTACGCAAGTGTCATAAATTACAATATCGGAAGAGAGCATTCAAGGATAGAAATCATGATCAGCTTAATACTTGAAATACCATTGAATAAAATACAAAGTGCAGAAACACCAATATCATTATTCACAATATAGTTTCTCGTAAATTAAATTGCTTTTAAAATTAGGCATCCCACTAAGAATTTATACTGTATGTGTTGTTTCGTTTATCAAACAAAAAATGTTTTATCCTTTATTAAAGATTGGTGCTCTTTCACAAAACTTATCAAAATGACTTTTCATCAAACAACAATAAGAGCGTCTATTTTTGTAGCTACACTCAAAAACGTATTCGTTAAAAGTGATAATTTTCCAATCAGTACTTGAAATACTCAAGTCATCATGTTTAAAACAATAAAAGTAACTGTTTTAGCTTTTTCAATTTTGATAACGTTTTCATTTTTTAAATCATAAGTGTGTAAAAACTTTTGTTACTAACTATTTACACAATAGCTGAACTCATTCAATGTTGTTCGGTGCTTTGAATCAATCTGTTTCGGTAGCTTCACGCAATGTTACGCAGTGTGATAATTATCTTTTATATTTTGATAAATAGTTAATTTTTGTATAAGATAATACTGAAAATGTTTTATTGTAAGCAATTGTTTAATTTATTATGAGAAAAGAATTCTTTTACACAAATATGTTTGTTATATAAGATATTATTAAATTTATTAAAAGAATGATAAGAATATTCTTCTATAAATATATATCCCCATCCCAGAAATACATTAACGTATTTGTAAAAATCGTCATTGTGTAGTAGAACAAAAAAGGTATTTCGCATATCAGTTATATCAATCATATAATGAATTTGATCTAAAGAGTTCAGTTAATACTATCAATTATATACTACTGAGTTATAATTGACGAAATTTTGCTGTTTACGAGACAGCGATATGTTGATTTTTAATTTAAATAGAATT
Organism: Laupala kohalensis; assembly: GCA_002313205.1. Classification (NCBI taxonomy): domain Eukaryota; kingdom Metazoa; phylum Arthropoda; class Insecta; order Orthoptera; family Trigonidiidae; genus Laupala; species Laupala kohalensis. The sequence continues at coordinate 28,055 of NNCF01131724.1, read as the reverse complement.
AAACAGTATTTAGTATTACTAACTGAGAATAAATTGTTTAAAAATGTATCTTGATATTCAAATTAGATTCAAGTACAATTTAAATAACATCATTAACATTCAAGGTATAAAGTTTCGTAAGTAATTTTTTTATCATGTTCTGGTTGCGTTGTACATGTGTTGCATTTTGTAGGAGTGTTCTTGATCCGTCTGATACATGTTTCTTGCTAGGGTGTGTGAAAGGATGCGACTGTCAACAGGGATATTTTGATCTTCATCCTCCTCGCAACTAGAGATCTGCTTTACTTCAAACTGTTGGTTTGATCAATCATGCAAATTACCACCATCATGCAATTCAATGTTCACAGGGAAAGCGTCAATTTGAGTGTTATCGCCATACGAGTATTTAAAATGCATGAAATGGAGATCATAAAAATCATATTTAAACATTGCTTCCCTCACGTTTATAGGATAATTAAACCGAAGTATAACAAATTGATTGAATTTTTGTAGGAAATGACATCTGTCTAATAAACTACACATGACATGCAAGCGATAGTCATCTACAGTATCTTCGAGTCACGAGTTCTGTTTTGTTATTACTTTTGTTTGTTATCATTTTTGAGCAAAATGTGTTTCTATATGTTCATTGTTTTATGTATTTTTAAAATTTTATTTTTCTGTACTCTTGTCAATTTTCCTTTCATTTACTTTATTTCGTGTCTTTTAGTTTTATCAAATATAAAAATAACTTGTAGTGATCAATTTTTCGTTCAATCAATTTGATCCGTGATTTTGAACAATTATCTAAGAACTGTAACTTTTGTTCAACAAATATTATTTTTTCATATTTCTGTTGTAATTTTTGTATTATTTTAATGTCTTGAAATACTACCAGGAGACTGAATAAAATAATAGGCAAGAACACAGAGAGAAATTGTAAAGATTCACTCCTCTTTCGTTCATTTAGCCACGAGTAGTCTCGATCCACCGACCTCATGTAAGGCTTTCGGGTTGACTGTGAAAGATAACTGGTATGAACAAGAACCTAGTTCTGTGAACTCAAATAAGAAAATGTTACGGCCTGTTTGGTTTTCGATTTACATGCACTACTTCTTTTTTTCTGAGATGAAGCACAGACTCTGTAACGGGCGTTGAAATTATACTCCTGCATTTTGGATAAAATTGTCTGAAAGTTGTGGGAAAACCTGGAACTTTGCTCCTTTATGAATTTTGCGATGTTGATTACGATTTTTTACTCTTCCTTATCGAAAATTTCAGGAAATACGAAAAAACTCGAAGAACCAGAGAAAAGTCACGTTTTTAAATTATTTGTTTGCTAATTCCAGGAAACACGTATTTAAAAAAAAAAACTTATTAAAGCAAGAAATTAAACCAAATTTCCTGTAATCTGTTCCTGTACGTGTTTTTTGGCTGACGAAAAGTCTACCCATTAGGACATGTTAGAACAGGAATTAAAATTTTCTGAGTCACATGCGTATTAATGTACGTGATTGATTCCTATTTCAGAATGTTGGGTTTCCTGACATCCATTGCCTCAGGAGCTTCTATCTACGATTGGCTGCTCCTCATTTCTGCTCTTCTCCTATTGTTGTACATCGCTGGAACATGGAATTACGATTACTTCTCTCGTCGTGGAATTCCATATATAAAACCGGCCCTACCATTCGTGGGAAACACAATGCAAGTTTTCTTGGGATCTGAAAGTTTCCCGGATTTTCTAAAGAAACTAATGAGAGTTGGGAAAGGTCACTCTGTGGTAGGACTTTTCGAACTCCAAAGACCAATGGTATTTATACGAAATCCAGAGATGATAAAGTTAGTTACAGTCAAAGAATTCGATCATTTTATAAACCACAGAAGTTTCAGTACCGAAAAAGGAGATGCCATGTTCTCAAAAAATATCTTCAATCTGAAAGGTAAGCTTGTCGTAAAAGACTGTGTTAAAATTATTGAACAAATGTTTTAGATATCCTTTACAATTTACTAGATCAACCACTTTTATGCTTTCTGAACCTGTAAATTATGGTTTTCATTTTTCTAAATTAATCATCTGTATAATACTCAAAGGGAAAGTAGTCATCAACCTAACGTTTTAATCACTGTGCCAAAGAGGATCAATTTTTCCAGGAAATCTGGAGTTTACTTCTGTTCCAAACAATGATCTAACGATATATTTTTACTATTGAAAGGTTCCCATTATCACTCGTATAACATTGGTGATATAGCATTGATTTTAATTAAAATATAAAACATTTTAATATCATTATTAATATGTAGTGGATCGATTGAGTTGGGGTGACTTGGTTGAAGGCGGTGGTTGTGTGGCATTTAGAGAAATGAAGTATATGTGAGTACAGTCCTTAGTTTTTACATTCGGAATGCAGCATTGTGCTTATTACTAAGTCTGACATGAAATGAGTGTTAGCACAATAATCGCGTCAGTGAATAGTGTGTCTACCACAGATCTCAAGAACGGTAAGACTCCCGGTGAAAACGGCGTTTGGAATGAACATATTGGCATGGAACGTCTAGTGCAACCTATCACTACAATATTCTACAAAATCTTAGACACAGGAATTATTTCAGAACAATGGAGATCTAGTACCATTATTCTTCTGCACAATAAGGGACCTAAGTCTGACCTAAATAATTACAGACCAATAAGCCTAATGTCAAACCTCTACAAACTGTTGTCGAAGATAGTAACAAAAAGGTTGGCGGATAAACTAGTTGAGAACCAGCCATGTGAACAAGCAGGCTTCCGATCAGGATTCAGTACTGTAGATCACATACAAACGATCAACCAAATCATTGAAAAGACCGACGAATTCAATTTACCATTATATATCGCTTTCGTGGACTACAGTAAGGCATTCGACTCTGTCGAACATTCGAGAGTTGTACAGGCACTGCAAAAACAAGGAATAGAATCAAAATATGTCGTTATCCTGGAGCAGCTAAACAAACAAAATGTTGCCAAAGTAAAAACAGAAAAAGTGGGTCGCGATTTTCAGCTAAGACGAGGAATCAGACAAGATGATCCCATCTCACCTAAACTTTTAATTGTGTATTGGAGGAAATTTTCAGAAAGGTAAACTGGAACAACAAATACGGCATAAAAATAAATGGAAAGAAACTGTCTCATCTAAGATTCGCCGATGACATTATATTAACTATTAATTCCCACAGGGAACTACAACAGATGCTTCTTGAGCTAAACAAAAACAGTAAAACGGCGGGTCTTTCCATGAACTTTACCAAAACAAAAATATTGTCAAACAGACAAGCAGACCCAATCTACATTGTTGGAAATAAGCTTGAACAAGTAGATGAATATGTGTACCTCGGCAAACTCATCACACTACCCAATAAAATGGATAAAGAAATAAATAGACGGATAGCCCAAACATGGAAGGTCTTCTGGGCACTGAAATACATACTTCTAGACAATTCCTTAAATAATATCTTATAATTGACACCCTACATACTTGTATTATTCCTGTATTGCTCTCGCATGCCAGACCTAACGGACAAACAAAGAAATTCATTAGAGATCTGTGAAAAGAAAGTTGGGGAGGAAAGTCCTTGGCATCTCATTACAAGACAGAGTATCGATCAAGAGGCTCCAATTAATCACACCTTCCAAGAAAGTCGCACAGCAGGCCGGAGAAATAAAATGGAACTGGGCGGGAAACATCGCCAGGTTTCACCCCGACAGATGAGCACAGAGGACCACCATGTAGAATCCCTGCATAGGAAAGAGAAAACTAGGAAAACCAAGACTTAGATGGGCAGATTACTTGAAACAAATAGTGGGGCCACAATGGTCCAGAGCCGCAAGATGCAGATTAGTTTGGAGAGATTATGAGAGACAATTAAAAACGAAGTTTAGAAATATGTTAGTTTGGTTAACCATAAAAATCAATAATGTTAATTTAAATGTGAAGCATTATGTGTAAGAACTAAAATTACTAGTGTTAACTCCTCACTTACGTGGAAATACTCACCACGTGAGTCTTACAAAATAGAACATCCCCTCTTGTAGGAGGTCTTTGCCCTTCAACGGACACTCTAGGCTACTCATTCATTCATTCTATATATAGTGTAATTATGTAAATTCATTAATTTTCGTAATCCGTATATATAATTCATCATACCCTTGTATTATTTATTCTATAACTATTGCACTTTAATGCTTTGTTGTTACATTGTATTCAATTATTTGTTTATCTTTGATCATTCTTGTCACATTTCAGTGCATTACTCTCGCCCCATCACGGGTGTTTCTCGTATTTTATTAGAATACCTTTATAGAACCCCAGGGGCAGACCTTCAGAGGGTTTATAATTTGCTTCTTCCGGAGAGTGAATACGCTTATTGTCATTCACGTAGCTGTAAAAAGCTATGTTAACCTGCTTTTTTGGCAATAATTGAAATTGAATCATCCCTTTCAAGACTTTATGCCATACCTGCATCTTTACTTAAAATCTCTAAAGAGTTCAATATGTTTCACCGTCTTCTTTGGCTTCTATTGTAATTTTGTGTATCAGCTGATGATTTCTACTTAAATGGCCTATTCTGACAAGATATAATCTTAGAAGTGTTGTGTGGCTGATGACAGAATTTGTGAAAACTTGTTCCAAGGATGAAATGCAGGAATAGATGATGATAATTTTTATATCTAGCTGTGATTTGACATATTTAATTATTATGCAGATGAAGCTTGGCGCAACATGAGGGCGACGTTGAGTCCCGCATTTACCACCAGCAAGATCAAAGGCATGGTCCCCTTGATCTCCAAATGCGCGGAACAATTGGTCGAGCATCTACAGGCCGAATACGAAAAGTGTGAAGGTACGATGATTTCACATTGCATTACTATTAGTAGTGATACCGTATAGTAATCTTCATGAAATGAAGGAAAATGTTAACAATTTTTCTATATACAAGTTATGTTTTTCATATCAGGTTAAATTCATTTTATGCTTTATGTTACATTGTTGACTGTAACTTTTTAAGTGAGAGCAATCTGTATGTCTACTAAACACCTGTACGTTCATTCTGTCTATTACAAATTATATTTTGTATTTTATTATCTTGATTGTAAATCATGATGAATATATTCTAAAGTATTTTTGTTAAAATAATTCACCGCTCGCAGTTATATGTAATACTACATTCTTATTTATTAAGTGATGTATTCATAATCGTAATAACGTGCCCCTATAATCTGTGTGTAGTAAACAGGATAATTCATGAACTCGTTTAAATATTCATAAAATTTGGAAATTTGGATTTGCTGAAGGCAAATAGAAACCACTGTTATATTTTCTTTCGAAGACAAAAGATGACAAGGAATGTTTTATTTCATTTTATGCCCGCAGGAAAAGAAAAAGGCGTAGAGAAAGATATGAAGAACCTTTTTACACGTTTTGCAAATGACGTCATTGCATCGGTTGCATTTGGGTTGCAGTGCGACTCCCTTAATGAACCAAATAATGACTTTTATAATAATGGAAAAAATTTAACCAACTTTACATTAATCCGCCAGATAATATTCTTAGGTTACATGACGTTCCCCAAGATATTTGAGGTGCGTATTTGTCTTATATTGCTATTTATAACGATTGGTATCTCTCAAAATCTATCTTTCGGATATATAATTTCAAAATATACTCATATATAAAATTTTAGAATTAATTATATGTATATTTTATTAAAAATTATGGACAAGCATTAAACATTTTATCGTTGTTGTTTTTATATTTGTAGATATTTTTCATCAGTTTATTTTCTATTGAATTTACCATTACGTACCTACATTTTTCTTACTTCCTTTTCACCCCACATCAGATAACATCGCGTTAAGATTAGGATTTTCCTGATTACGATATTTGATGTTTGAATTTAACACGATATATTTCTTTTAGGCATTTAAACTAACATTTTTAGATCCAAAAGCAATGACTTTCCTTGATTCTTTGGTACGTGAAACCGTGAAAGAAAGGAAGAGGAGAGATATTTTCCGACCAGATATACTCCAACTACTCATGCAAGCACGCGAAGGAAAATTGAAAGCGGATAAAGAAGATCAACATGAATCCGAGAATGTGGAGAACAGAAAAGCAGGTAAATCAATTCGTTTTATTAAACTGAAATCTACATATTTAATCAAATTTATTTCTAAAAACAGAACAAACTCTATTAGAACAGATGTTTGATCATTCTTGAACAATTTGTGTGAAATTTTATATCATAGATATTTTATATACTCTGTTACTCTTCTTTTCTCTTAGTTTTTCTGTTCTGATATTAGCGGTCAATATTTATTTTAATGTCGAAAACATTATTGAATTTTGTGAATTTTTACTGGAACACGGTTTCTCATTATTCGTAAAGAAAGGGCCATAAAACCTAAGATAGACTGAATAAATTTTTATCACTAGTTTGAACCCACATATATAAAATAATATAGTATTACATGAATTAGTACTAAACATGAAATTAATCTATGTAATCAATATTTAAATTATTTGAAGAGTGGCACTTCAAGTCATTTCATACACTAATTCTATAAATTGAAAAATTGAGAACTTGTATCTCAAAGACACTCTCCTTTTGGTTGGGACCGACATGGACAGGAAAATTATAATTGTTAATATAATAACAGGAATAAAATACTGTGTGATTTGTTTCAGGGTTGTTGGGACCTTTAGAATAATATTTTTCTTCTTCTTCAGAGCTAACGGATGAAGATGTTAGTGCCCAAGCCATTATTTTTTTCTTCGGTGGATTTGAAACAGTTTCCACAGCTCTGTGTTTCACATCTTACCAACTTTCCCAAAATCCGGAGGTTCTACGACGTCTCCAGAAAGAAGTCGACGAAGTGTGGGAGCGATCAGGCGGAAAACCAACTTACGATGACATACAGGGAATGAAATACATGGAGTGTGTCTTCAATGGTGAGAAAACTATTTATGTTACATACTATAAAACTATTGGTTATGTGTGAGGATGAGAAATTTTTGTGTACCTACTGATATCGAATATTGGGGGAAAGGAGTAGGGGTTTTTTTCACCTTAAAATACCACTTGTTTCCTTTGCTGAAGTTTATTTTCACTTATAAAAATAGATATAGTATGTAACAATAATTATTAAATAATATATAGTAATATAAAATTTATCGTCATTACTGTAGTATATATTAATAGTTGCACTGAAGAAGCATCAAAATCCCACTAATGTTATATATTTATGAGTATAAGCATCCCAACAGGAGAATCGATAGCCATGAGATCGTTCCATCTAGCTCTGGGATCACGAACGAATAACAATCTAGACACCTTCAAACCAATGATTGCTACCATTCTTTATATTAGAATTATATGTTCATCTGTAGACTGCTTTATTACCGTAAACATGGAATAATTGTATGTACATACTTGAACTACATAATTATATGAAGCCATAGAATAAGCAGTTGATTTTATTCCATATTGCTTATGAGGTCCTTGTACGTTTGATGTAAGAAACGATAAGGAAGAAATCAATTCATTTTTCCTGAACACGGTGTTTACGTTCAGGTAGTATTACTATGTATTATCGAATTTGATTTTCTTGATACGGTGAAAAAATTAAATACGTATACGTGAAATTATGATTTGAATCATAAATGTGAGAATGTACCTATAGTTCGTGTGCTCAATGTGCTGTAGATGGGATGCAGTGTTAATACACAATGGTAGATGTTCTTTCTCTTCCTTTTCTCCAACCAACACGTGTGTGGATCTGCATACGTCAGTCCATCTCGAGTGTGCCCAACTAAGCATGTTAGAATGGGGTCAGGCGCACTAGCAGACGAGACTAGGTTACGAGGTTTTAAAAGTGTGAATGAAGTATGTCAAGAGAACAATTCTGGGAATTCAGGAAAACGAGTAAATGAGTTCTAGGCTTCAGGAATATGTTGGCTGATAGAGCAGGGGAACTCGCTTGATACTGAGGGGCCAGGGATGTCTACAGATGGTTGCCAGGCAGGCAGAGAAATTATGACTAGGGTCCGGGAAGCAGGTCAAAGTGTTCAGAACATAGAGGCTGGAATAGTTACCGGGATCACCGGGCAACCGGATACATTGGTACCTGGGAAAGCAGATATTTGTGGGAAAATTTATTGTGTGAATAGTTACCCGTGGGAACTATTATGTGTAAATGAGACTGAATTTTCAGAAGAGTTTGAGAGAGTGAGACAAAGCCCGAGAAGCTTTGATAAACAGTGGTCAGTGAAAAAGTCGCTAAGATTGAAAGTGAAAACATAGTTGGGATTTCGGGGTAAAGCTCGTGTATTCAAAGAAAAGATATTTTGGACCAAGGTAAATCAGTTAGGTTAGCTGAGAAAGTAGTATTAGCACCAAATTCATTGAAAATGTTTCGAGTGAAGATAAATGAAGATGTAGGTGTGGAGGTATTAATTAAGGAGGCTCTAGCAGATAATATAGTTCCGAGTTTATGTGTAGTTGACACATAACCGGTAATATGTGTGAACTCATCTCACAAAGAAGAAAACTTTAGGACTGAACGAGGAGTGGACTACGAGGTGGTGGAGATGGGAAAAAATTATGAAGTATGCGTATGTGAAAGGGAGCCTTACGTATGGCCCGACCCGGAGAAGGAGCAAGGGAATTTTTTAGATCAGTTTACGTTACAAGGGGTTCCTTGGGAGATTAAAAAAGCATGGAACGATTATTAGAGGAATTCTCAGACATCTTTGTATGGGGAAGGAATAAATTGGGGTGTACAAATATAGTCTCGCACACCATACGGGTAGAGAATGACAGGCCGATTAAGAAAAAACCATATCGAGTACCGCATGCGCAACGGTCCGAGTTGGAAAAGTCCATACAGGAAATGTAAGAACAGAGCATAATATCGCAATCCGACAGTACGTAAGCCTCACCAATAATATTGGTGAAGAAAAAAGCTAATCCCGGCGAACAAGTACAGTACAGACCGTGTATAGATTTCAGGGCATTAAACAGCGTAACCAGGAAAAAAGTATTCCCTTTACCTAATATGGATGAAGCCTTCGATCAGTTGGGACAGGCGAAAGTCCTTGGATCTATGTAGTGGGTATTGGCAGGTGTAAGTGGAAGAGCAAAGTAAACCTTTTACTGCGTTCTCCACTCCTACTGGCCATTACCAGCGTAATAGATTGGCAGTATGTAAATAGGTGTGAGTTGGGCATGGGTGTCGTTGGGCATGGGTGTCGTCACGGGAGTGAGACTTCCCTTTCTTTGGAAGAGGGGGAGATGTCGTGACGCCACCTCGAGTATGCCCAACTAAGCATGTTAGAATGGGGACAGGCGCACTAGCAGACGAGACTAGGTTACGAGGTTATGACGTCAGGCTATAAACCATATGAATAAGGTAAGATCAGAGAATCTCGCCCACTCTCTACACTCTACGCAATCTCTACGCCACTCTCTACTCTCTCGCTACCTGGCCTACCAGCCGGACCGAACCCTGAACCGCCAGCCTCCGCTTACGAGCGTGACCTCGCCAACACTTCTCTCTGGGTCTGCACCCCATCAACCGTCTCTGTGAGTATTAAACCCCTCTTACGCACTATGAGTTTCTCTGGAGCTAACCTCCCGACCTCTACCCCCCCTTTTCCCCCTTTCCCTTTGCTGTGTCCAACCTCGCAGCGCAGCTCGGCCAAACACGGAGTTGCGAGCAAGACCACGACACATGACACAAAAAAAGTACTTCTAGGACTAAACCAAATATTTTGAACCTTACCTGAAATGAGATTAATGTGTGGTTTATGAACAAATGTTATAGTATTCTAATAGCTATTGTGTGTTTTCTTCTACTATATACAAAAAATTTGTTTTGATGATAATAAAAAATGTAGGGAAAAAAACTTATATATTAGAAGAAACGGTTTCGGCATTCGCCTTCCTTAGTCATGAAGATTATCTATGTGACTGATGTAGACGAATTCTGAAACCGTTTCTTCAAATAAGTTTCTTTTGAGTGTTTTTTTAAACTATGAATCTTTTTAATTTATAGAAGACAGAAGTGTAGCTATATATTCAATATTTACATATGTACATATTTTATGAGTGTCATTTGCCTCTTTTTCTGTAAAAATTTACACATCTGTTTTCCGTTCTTATATACCGATGGTTTCTGAAATTATGCCATGAAATACTTTACAACACTTCTGCCACGACGATTCGAGAAATAAAGGACTATACTCTCTTGCAGAGACCCTACGAATGCATCCTCCTGCCGTTGTCGTCGACCGTGTCTGCGGGAAAGACATCACGTTGCCTGCCATGGAAGCGACGTCAGCCGTGACTATCCGCAAGGGCCAGGTTATTTCCATCCCTATTATTGGTATCCATTATGACGAGGAGTACTGGCCGGAACCCGAGCGTTTTCACCCGGAGAGATTCAACGATGAAAATAAACACAATATCCGACCCTTTACCTACTTGCCCTTTGGTTTAGGGCCTAGGATATGCATAGGTAAGAAATTATTTAAAGCACTTAAAATATGACAAAGAAATATGGGCTACCAATTCTAATTATCTTTCGATCAATTATTTATTTTCAAAATTTTATGGTTAACAATTATTGAGGTTTGGTACAACATGTATCAGATACATCGTTTCAACTTTTATTACGTTTTCAATAGAGTTCTTTCAACCTCAATAGTTTTGAATCTGTCGCATGTTCTTCATATTGGCGTACGACGGCTTGCAATGGTTGCAGAAAACCCTGTTGTAGAAAATACAAGTCGTCGAAACGTAAGCAATCTGATAGATGTTGCATATCACCAAACCTCAAGAATTACTATTGAATTTTAGAATTAGGTGTATAGAAATTCGTATTCTCAATCGTAAATATATACATCTAACCATTGTTTAGAAAAAATATTTTCTTCCTTTTTCAGCTCAACGTTTTGCATTGGTCGAAGTAAAAATGGTTCTACTTCATCTCGTCAGAAGATTCAACATAAAACCCTCTCCGAAAACAAAGCATCCCATGAAATATGCCAAAGGATTTAACTTCACAATTGAAGGGGGCTTCTGGTCGCTCCTCTCGCCACGAAATCTATAATTGTTGAACTATATTTGGATGTATATATGTACTACGTAATATTTGCCATATTTGTACTATGTAATAGCAAATAACACAGTAACTATATTGTCATTTACAAAGATAATAACGTACAAATGTACACATAGAATACAATGACAGTTATGAATTACACAATGATTCACATAACTCGATATTGATGTAGAAGAATTTCATCTACATCAGAGATTTTCTGAATAATGAATTATTTTTATAACATAAAAATGATGTGAGACATGTGTTGACATGGTAAACACTGCATTGCAGCACAAGAATATGTTACTGACTAGATAATGAACCAAAGATATCAAATCAGTTATTTGATTTTGGTACTTCTGTCTACTGAGAATTGTATCTTCTAAAAGTCTCAAATTTGTACAAAAGCATGCATCAATGTATGCTGATACCCATTTTAACTTTTCAAACATGCCTTTTTGGTCTTTTAAATGTATACTTGGTGGAAATACAATGTTTATTACATTAGAAATTGAAAATGGATATTTTTTTTACAATTTAGTTTAAAATCAAAATAGAAAAAAATTCGACTTCTCAATCATTGCCTTGGACTAATGGCAGGACATGCTGCTTAGGAAGGCAGTCAACCGAATTTACAGTTCATATTAATTTCTTCGTAAATAACGTTTTTGTTACAAATTAGTTTGTCACTAATTGCAGTTCACTAATCATAAAACTAACATATTAATAAATTTACAAGGAACATATTTAGTTGTTTTTTTAATTTGTGTAACATTATCCGACAGAACGACTTAAATTGATAAATGAATGTCTAAGGGGATGATAAAAAAACGTTTTCTACGAAAAAAATGTTGTTTTTTAGAATATTGTAATTATTTTAAAAATCAACAATACACTGAAACCTTTCGAAAAATATTTTACATAAAGACAATTGATTGTTACCTTTTCCCAATTATCACATGATAGCCTCGTATGATACAATTTTTCGTCGGGTTTCTAGAAAGAAACCATAGTTAATTGGAAAATGTTATACAACGTAACCACAAATATCAGATTAAGAAGTGTGGAAAGAAATTAGTTGTTATAATATGTTTTGTTGATTCAGAACCAATATTTTCGATTTTCATCCGTCATCTTTTTGCGTCGAAATTTGTGTTTGTAAACATATCGTTAAACTTTGGTAAAGTTATATAACTCGAGTATTGTTATATCAGTGGCTGTATACACCACCACAATATAATAGTGCAATTCCTTCTACAGCTCAGGCCGAGTCGATATTTTTCGGAAAACTACTTCCGAATAACTGCCTCCAGCTTCATGCAGTAATGAAATTTGATTTTCTTGGTTTGGATCCCTGAGTTGTGTTAGTGTTAAATAGAAACATCTTATATTATTTATAATTATATTCGAGGTATGCACGTACAGAGTTTACGTCCTTAGAGGAACCAAATCGAAACAACTGTGTGTCCATGAATTGCATGAGCAACTTGTGAATTCGCTTGCTGACACTAACTAATTTCTTATGTGTTCCTTCATCGGTGGAAGTGAACAGTTAGTTGTATTACATCAGTGGAATTTAAAAAAAATTGATTTTGAATTAATTTTTTTTTGCTTGTAAATAAACCGAAGGTGAATAAATACAATAATTTTGTAGCAAGAATAAAGTTATGTTTTGTTCCTCTTTCATCAAGGTTTGTTTTCTTCCTCTTTCATCTAGGGAGCATAAGATGAGTGGGTGAGTAAAATACGAATTATACCATGAGATGCCCAAAAATTAATCTACATTGAGAAGGGAGTATGTTTCTACGATACACCCCAAAATTTCTATAATAATACAAAATCAGTAATAGAGATGATCCTGTTATTGACGTATGGGGTAATCGAATATTATTCCTACCTACATTTGATCGGAAAATTGCATGAGATACAAAAAAAAAATCGCGATATTTGAAAGTGTGCGAAATACATTTTCCTACTGAAAGAGAAGAGAGACCACAAAGGATGTTTCAATATCAAATAAGATATCACCAGAAACAAGCTAAACGAAAAATGGATTGTAACTAATATTCTGCATGATAACATGTTAATTTTGGATGATAAAGTAATGTTTACGCAGATTTTGATTATGTTACGAATAAGGCAAAAGAAGTATTCTATATTTTATTACGTGTTGGAGTGTCAATTATTATTATTGATAATACAGGACTAGTGAAATACCAATTGACAACTGTTATGAAGTTTGGATTTTTTTTGGAGGTGGGGGGGGATGAAAACTTCGAAACGCGGCAAAAATGTTGGTAAGTTAGTAACTCTTTCTAATATGTAATCTATAATCTTTGAACAATTTAGTGACATGTTGCGAAATATATTTCTGTTCGAAAATCATGGTTTTACATCACAAATTATTATAAATGTTATCTTATCAATAAAATACGTAACATCAAGTAGAAATTCAGATAGATAGTATACTTGTGAGACCCGTTGAGTGGTCAGGTGCAGGGAAGGGCTATAGCCTTTTTACCTATAGTCTCTGGGACGGATCCCTACGTTCATGCGTTTAGCGGGTTCTCTTGTAGCATCAGGATGATTTTCTCAGGAAGAAAGACGATAGTACTCGGAAATAAGACATTCCAAAACAGATTTAAACATAGAATTTCATAAAAATCGTTTAAGTCGTTTTCGAGAAACAAAATATTAGTACGGAATAATTTTTGTACTTGAGCAAAAATTAACCAGTAGAACCTATATCTGTTCCGTGGCTACAGCATCGGTTGTCCCTCCCTCCCACAGGACGGGTCAGCTAAAATGATCGGGCAACAATTCCCCTTCCACAAAACTCAAAGCCGCGAAGGCGGAGCCGCGCCGCTGCCGTTCGAAATGGTGATCGGGAGGGGTTTGAGCGGAGTCCGAAGCATGCGTCGAGTGGCACCGGTCACGTGGTTTCCAAGGTCGCCATCTTTTGTGAATCTCGCGTCGTTGAAACTGGGCGTTGGTGTCAGTAGTGTTGGAACGTCTAAGAGGAGTTAACATACGCAGCTGTGCATACGGCAGGTGAGGATGATTTCCTTCCTTTTCTTAACACCAGGAGAGCTACTTGAAAAAGATTTTCGTTTGTTTTGACGTCGCTCTTTTGTTTTAAAATGGATTCCTGACAAAATTATATCGAGTTCATATGTTTAAAGATATTTTTGGGATTTTTTGTATATGTCGCATTCTTTACTCAATGAATTAAAAATGTTATACTAAATAAAATTGTATTAAATGTCAGGTACTTGAATTGTTTTTGAATGACACGTAATTACAGAATTTTTGATATATTACACGACCTGTTTTTTAACACCTTAAAAAGACCAGAACATTTTACAGCTATTTACTAATAGATAAGCGACCCACTTTTTTCAATTATTTTCCTTCAGATATTTATCTTGGTGCTCGTAATGTTCAGTAATAATATAAAAATATGACTATTATACAATTTTTAATATTAAAAATAGAGATGTGATTTTACACAACTTTGAGTCAATGGTTGCACTTGGAGACAAATTTCATTATAGTTTGAGTGCCATCCTGGCCCGGGTTTTTCTCCGTTTTTCCTTCGGGTAGAGGCGGATTTATCATACAGGTTCTCTAGGCTTTGTCTAGGGGCGTGTTTATTGTAACAATAAATCGTGAATTTAGTGTTATTTCAATTCTTATGATTTTTAAACACTATACTCAGAATAATCTATAGTTCGATAATAACTTGTATATGTAACTATTTTTGCTTAAAATTAGTAACATATTGACATTCTATTAGTATTATAACTCGCAGCCAACTTTTTATCTTATCTAGGAACTTTTGCTGAAATATTTGAATCCGCCTCTGCCTTAGGGCCCTTGATCGGAATTGATGGGATGGTCCCTTGCTTGCTTCCGGAGAGTAAATTAGTTTTTTTTTCCTCCACGTGGTCATACGCAGTTTGTACTGTTTTTTGACAATAAATTTATTATTAAATTTATTATCAAACACACCATGTAAAGTGCTGTAATGATCTAGTCTTTGGCCATACCTTAAATTCCAATAATAATGATGATAATTATAGTAATGATAATAATAATTGAAATTTATTTCCGGAATACATCCATACATACTGAATTAACAACAAAAAACATCTTTTTTTAGGTTTTACATTACTTTTACATAGTTTATACAATTTTTTGAATTCAATTATTTTAACAAATTATTTTGCAATAAGTTATTTACATATAATAATATTATTATTAATAATAATAATAATAATAATAATAGAATTTAAATTTAAATTGACCAAAATATGATAGTTATTCACATATAATAAATATGTACATAGTTAGTACAACTTATTTTGTTGAGTTAATGTAAAGCAATTTCTAGCAAATTTTACTCAGATATTTAATTTATTAATTATTGTTAATTAGTATATAAAAAATCTCTCTAAGTTCACAAGAACTTGCCAGAGAGATTATTTAGTTTTTAGTTCTTATTTAAAAAATATAATATCCTACTACCATAAATGTAGTTTTGCTTTGTTTTTTATTTTTGAATATCCTATTATGTTATTCAATTTAGTCTGTCTTTATTGTTAACATATTCTAAATACTTATCTACCTATTAATATTTTTCTTAAGATTTACAAAAATTTTCTATTTTATAATGTGATATGATTAATTATGATTTATCTTTTATTTCTAGCAACCAATCTTTCAGTTCCTTTTCAAATATATATTATGAATTTAATTCTATTATGTTGTCTGGTAATTGGTTTACTAATTTTGGTATCACGATTTCTTCTTTTCTTTGTCCATATTTATTAAAGTAATATGGGATTTGAAAATGATATTTTTTCCTTGTTTTGTGTTCATGATCATGTTTTTCTAGAATATTTGAGTTGAATCTATATTTTGTTAATAAATTAAATTCTTATACATTCTTTATGTTTAGAATTTTCTCATTGAAATACAATATGTTCTTTCTAATTTAATTATTTTCACTGAAACTTTTGAGTGCTATATTTTGTAAATTTTGTAGAATTTTAATGTGTGCATTGGATGTAGAACACCAGATGGTAATTCCATATCTTAAAACAGAATCAAATAAAGGATAATAAATAATTTTAAGTATATAATTAGACGTGATTGTTTTTATATTCCAAATTCTCCATAGACAAGTTCTTAATTTTTTTGTGATATGTAAGGTGTGCTCTTTCCAATTAAATTTTCTATCTATAATTATTCCTAAATATTTGAGATTACTAACTATTTCTATTCTGTCTGTGCAAATACAATTTTGGAAATTCTTATGAATACAGTTATTATTGTGAAATGTTATTACTCCATCTGTTCGTTTAGTGTGTGGGGTAGTGATATGTATTAATTTCTCCATTTTATTTCAAGTGAAACCTTTTTCATGAATCCAATTTTAAAAGTTTTCAAACTCATTTTGTAAATTTTGTAGGGTTTTTTTCTTAATCTTCATTAAAAAAATTATAATATTGTCATCCGCATAAATAAAAAATTTACAATTTTTGAAACACTCCTTTACATAATTCACATAAATGATGTAGAGTTGTGGGGCCAAATAGCAGCCTTGAGGAATACCTTTGTCTAAATTGATCCTATCACTATATGTATTATCTATTTGAACTTTATAGGAACTGTTACTTAAATAACTTTGAAGTAATTTTAATGTATCTCCTTTAATTCCTTTCTTTTTAAGGTTTCCCTTAATTTATCATGAACAATAACACCATATGCTTTTGACATGTCTATCGGTAACATTAAAATATGTCCACATTTATCTAATCTATTATTTATTAAATTTGCAAAATTCTCTAAAAACGTTTCTGTGCATTTGTTACTTTAGTATGCAAAATTTATTATTTATAATTTTAAATTTATCTATGTAATTTGTAAGTTTTAGTGAAATATATTTTTCAAATATTTTTCCTATAGAGTTTCAGTATCGAGATCGGTCTGTAATTGTTATAATTTAGAAAGGAACCTTCTTTATGTGTCGGTCTTATAATTGCTTCTTTTAATTATGTTGGAAATTCTCCCAATTTAATGCTTTTATTAATAATATTGGTTATAATTTTAATTAAAATTTTATCATTCTCTTTTATATGTTATATTTTTATATAGTCTAGACCTGGTGCCTTTTTGTCATCCATCTTAAAAACAATTTTTCTAATCTCATCTTCATTTGTTTCTGGCAAGAAAAAGGAGTTACCTACTGAATTGTTATTGTTAATCTTGAATGTTTCTATACTACATTTATGTGCTATTAGATCAATTTGATTCAATATAATAATAATAATAACCAAATCAAAGAAGGACAACTAAAAGAAAAGATTGAAAGTATCAAGCAAAGAATTTCAAAAAACCCCTCCGGATTCGAAAATATGACAAGCAGTTTATTCAAAACAGAAGATTCGTAGAAGATTCTAAAGCTTTCTACAGGTCCCTAAAAAGAAAGCAGGAGACGGAAACGGAATGCCAGGACAAGAGTAGACCTATGCATTCTGAAATTCCATATGGGGAAATGAAGTCAAACATTAAGAAATGACTCTACCCAACGTAATAGAGCATGATATGTCGTGTGTAAACATCACTGTGAATGAAGTGAAGGGCGCTTTCAAGAACACTGCGAACTGGAAGTAACCTGGAATTGACAAGATACACAACTACTGGTACAAAAACTTCTCACTACATTTCACAATTACCTGCTACTTCAACTAGCTGATTGAAAATCCATGCGGCATACCAGTTTGTCATACTGTACGAGTGACATATCCTGCTACCGAAGAACAATGATACAAGAAACACAAAGAACTACCGACCTATCACATGCCTTCCAACCATCTACAAATTACTCACGAGCACAATAGCGCATCGAATTTCAGTCTTCTCGGATGCGGAAAACAAGTTGCCAAAGGAACAAAAAATCTTCTCTAAAGGTTCATTTGGATGTAAAGATCAGCTACTCTTAAGTAAAGCTATCATGGAAAATTACCACAAAAACAAAAATAATCTTAGTATGGCATAGATTTAATATGAAAAGGCCTCTGATGGTTTGCCCCATTCGTCCTCAATCATCTCCACGTATATAAAAAAAATAGTAGATTTTGTGTTGGCTACACAAAGTCAATGGCAAACAACGCACACAATGGGAGACCCAAACATCGACAACATGGATATAGGAAGATTGAGAATTAAAACAGGAATTTTCAAGAAGACTCTTTTATCACAAATTCCTTTTCTGTATGTGTCTTATTCCTCTGAGTTTGCGTTTACAACAAATACAAAGTGGATACCGAAAGAAGGGACAAAAGGAACGAGTGTCACACATACTGTACATGGTTGACTTAAAGATATTTGCAAGTAATGAACAACAACTTAGGCAACTAGAAGCTGAATTAAGCAGGTAGATAAGTATGAAATTTGGCTTAGAAAATTGTGCAAAGTTTTCTTTAGTCCGAAGAAGGTTGTTAAGAAACTCTATTAATGTTTCAAATCAAGATGAGATCAGAAGTTTAGAACCAGGTACCTACTACAAATATTTAGGAATCGACGAACGAGAAGGTATTCAACATGTTACCATGAAAGAGAATGTGAGAAGAGAGTACGTAAGACGAGTCCGAGAAATGTTACGTAGTGAATTAACATCAAAGGATAAAATACGGGTCATTAACACCTTGACTGTTCCAGTAGTAAGATACAACATGGGAATACCTGATAGGTCCGTGATTGATTGCAAACGGATGAACACGAAAACCCGAAAACTCTTCACTATACGTAAGATGATGCATCATGGAGGGGATGTGGATCGATTGTACATTCGAAAAAATAATATGGAGGGACAGGAATAATTCATTTTGAAAATACATTCAAGATAACGGTCATGTGACTGCGAATGTACATGAGAGGAAAACCACATTCCAACTATCACCGTCGAAAACGTCGAAAAATGAAAATCGTCAAAAAATGTGATGAAAACAAAGCATCCAGTAAATCCTTATGTAGACTAGGAAAATAGTGTCAAGAAGAAATTTTCGGCAATGAAAACTCGCGAGACCGAAAAACTTCCACTACACAAGAAAAAAACAACAACTCGACAACTCAAGCATTCATTTAAAAAAATCTTCATGGTTAAATTATGAAAAGGATTACCGCCGAAGTTATTAATGAAGGAGCCTCATTTTCATGGCTAAGAAATGGTAACCTGAAAGGAGAAACGAAAGCTCTGGTTACTGCTATTCGGGACCAAGCAATGAGGAGCAAGAACTACGAAACAATGATATTACATCAGGGCACAGATGGCCTATGCCGACTATGTAGAGAGAAGCAAGAAACAGCCGACCATCTAAGTTTTAGGATGCCCCATTTTGGCTAAGAATGAATATTTGGTAAGGCATAACCGAGTTTGTTCATGTATACATTGGCAAATATGTAAAGCTTTCGGGTTCACTGTGAAAGTATACTGGTATGAACACGAACCTAGTTCTGTTCATAAGAAAGAACTCCAATAAGAAAGCCAGAATTCTCTTGGACCAACCAATGAATACTGACAGGACAGTCAATGCAAATAGGCCTGATATTGTTCTGAGGGACAAGAAGAGTAAGTAATGTCTTCTTATTGATGTTTCTGTTCCCAGCGACATGAATGTTGTAAGCAAAGAGGTAGAAAAACTGCTCAAATATAAAGACCTGACTATTGAATTCCAAAGAATGTGGGGAATGACGACGAAAGTCTTTCTTATTATTATTGGAGCCACGAGAACAGTAAGCAAATATATAGAAGACAATCTTCAGAGAATTCCTGGAAAGACCTGTCTATCTGAGGTCCAAAAAATAGCCATTCTGAGGACGGCTCATATTATTCAGTGTGCACCTAAGAATTTCTCCAGGACACGTAGCCTAAGGGAAGTGGAACTTCCTTGGACGCGCTCGGAAATACTTACCAGCTATGCTGAAAAATTAGTCCAAATAATAATAATAATAATAATAACACCTTATAAGGGAAATAAAGTGAGGTGCTCTTCCTTTAATAGTGAAGTTTATCCTATCATTAGCTGATTCTATCCCAAACGTTTTGGAGAAGTAGTGCTTATTTGCTCCTGAATGGTTTTGAAGGTGCAGATTATTTATTTCAAGTTTGTCCCGTAGAGACATTTCGGGAGATATTAAAAACCCTAAAAAACTACCAAAATGTTGAGGCCTTTTTGGTTTTTGAGTTATTATATGAAAACTGCTCTGTACAATGAAAATAAACTAGACAAAATTTTCTACAACATGCACCCGTTCTTTTTTTCTCAGATGAAGCACGAACTCTGTAACGGGCATTGAATTCATACTCCTGCATTTTGGAAAATATTGTCTGAAAGTTTTGAAAAAATGTGGAGCTTTGCTCCTTTACGAATTTTGAGATGCTGATTACGATTTTTTACTCTTCCTTGTCGAAAATTTCAGGAAGTACGAAAAAACATTGAAGAACCAGAAAAAAGTCACGTTTTTAAATTATTTGTTTGCTAATTGCAGGAAATGCATATGTTTAAAAAAGTCCTTATTATAGCAAAGAAATTAAACAAAATTTCCTGTAATCCATTCCTATACGTGTTTTTTGGCTGACGAAAAGTCTAGTCATTGGGACATGTTAGGTAGAACAGGAATTAAAATTTTCTGGGTCACAACCGTATTAATATACGTGATTGATTCCTATTTCAGAATGTTGGGTTTCCTGACATCCATTGCCTCAGGAGCTTCTATCTACGATTGGCTGCTCCTCATTTCTGCTCTTCTCCTATTGTTGTACATCGCTGGAACATGGAATTACGATTACTTCTCTCGTCGTGGAATTCCATATATAAAACCGTCCCTACCATTCGTGGGAAACACAATGCAAGTTTTCTTGGGATCTGACAATTTCCCGGATTTTCTAAAGAAAATAGTAAGAGTTGGGAAAGGTCACTCCGTGGTTGGACTTTTCGAACTCCAGAGACCATTGTTTGCCATAAGAAGTCCAGAGATGATGAAGTTAGTTACAGTCAAAGAATTTGATCATTTTGTGAATCACAGAGGTTTCGTTACCGAAAAAGGAGATTCCATGTTCTCAAAAAATCTCTTCAATCTGAAAGGTAAGCTTGTCGCAAAAAACTGCGTTTAAATTATTGAACATATCTCTTTGAGATACTTTACTATATAGTAGAGCAACCACATTTATACTTTCTTCACCTGTAAATTATGGTTTTTATTTTCCTAAATTATGCTTTATTTTCCTTATAAGATTGCACGGATTATGCTTAAAAAAATTCCTCGAAATTTTAGTAATAAAAATTGTTTGCACTCTTAATGCAGATAACTGTCACTGCTACATACCTGCATCTCCGTATTAAATACAAAATGAGACAAATACATTTAAAATAGAATTATCAATTTTATAAATGAATTATTAACGTTAAACTCAAGTGGGAAATGAGAACATCTTTAAAGATGAAAGGGTTGCAAAGCTAAGTTTAGAACAATATTCTTTTTCAAAGATTTCCATTTTATATTCACCATCATCTGATGGCGTCAATTCTTGCTGGCAACTCTCTCATTGAAATCATCAAGTCGCACGTGAACGTTTGAGTATTAAACATCGTGCCTTATTTCAAAAAATTGTGCTATATTATGCTTCTAAAACGTATGTTTCTCCGATTTTATTAGAATAACTTAATAGAACCCCAGGGGCAGACCTTCAGAGGGTTTATAATTTGCTTCTTCTGGAGAGTGAATACGTTTATTGTCATTCGCGTAGCTGTAAAAAGCTATGTTAAGCTGCTTTTCTGGCAATAATTGAAATTGAATCATGCCTTTCAAGACTTAATTACATACCTGCATCTTTGCTTAAAATCTCTAAAGAGTTCAATACGTTTCACCGTCTTATTTGGCTTCTATTGTAATTTTGTGTATCAGCTGATGATTTATAAATGGCCTATTCTGACAAGATATAATCTTAGATGTGTTGTGTGGCTGATGACAGAAACTGTGAAAACTTGTTCCAAGGATGAAATGCAGGAATAGATGATGATAATTTTTATATCTAGCTGTGATTTGACATATTTAAATATTATGCAGATGAAGCTTGGCGCAACATGAGGGCGACGTTGAGTCCCGCATTTACCACCAGCAAGATCAAAGGCATGGTCCCCTTGATCTCCAAATGCGCGGAACAATTGGTCGAGCATCTACAGGCCGAATACGAAAAGTGTGAAGGTACGATGATTTCACATTGCATTACTATTAGTAGTGATACCCTATAGTAATCTTCATGAAATGAAGGAAAATGTTAACAATTTTTCTATATACAAGTTATGTTTTTCATACCATGTTAATTTCATTTTATTCTTTATGTTACATTCTTGTTTGTAACCTTTTAAGTGAGAGCAAGCTGTATGTGTACTAAACTCCTATACGTTCAATCTCTGTCTATCACAAATTATATTTTGTATTTTATTATCTTGATGGTAAATCATGATGAAAGTAGTTTTGTTAAAAATATTCGCCGCTTGCAGTCACATGTAATGCGTCATTCATCTTCATTAAATGATGTCATCATAATTGCAATAACATGCCCCTATAATCCAAGTGTACTAAACGTTAGGATAAATAAAATACTCATTGATATTTTCATCAAATTTGAAAGTTTGGTTCTGCAAAAGGCAAATGGAAACCACTGTTATATTTTCTTTCGAAGACAAACATGACAAGGAATGTTTTATTTCATGTCATGCCCACAGGAAAAGAGAAAGTCCTGGAAAAAGATATGAAGAACCTCTTTACACGTTTTGCAAATGACGTCATTGCATCGGTTGCATTTGGGTTGCAGTGCGACTCCCTTACTGAACCAAATAATGAATTTTATAATCATGGAAAAAATTTAACCAACTTTACATTAATCCGCCAGATAATATTCATAGGTTACATGACGTTCCCCAAGATATTTGAGGTGCGTATTTGTCTTATATTGCTATTTATAACGATTGGTATCTCTCAAAATCTATCTTTCGGATATATAATTTCAAAATATACTCATATATAAAATTTTAGAATTAATTATATGTATATTTTATTAAAAATTATGGACAAGCATTAAACAGTTTATCGTTGTTGTTTTTATATTTGTAGATATTTTTCATCAGTTTATTTTCTATTGAATTTACCATTACGTACCTACATTTTTCTTACTTCCTTTTCACCCCACATCAGATAACATCGCGTTAAGATTAGGATTTTCCTGATTACGATATTTGATGTTTGAATTTAACACGATATATTTCTTTTAGGCATTTAAACTAACATTTTTAGATCCAAAAGCAATGACTTTCCTTGATTCTTTGGTACGTGAAACCGTGAAAGAAAGGAAGAGGAGAGATATTTTCCGACCAGATATACTCCAACTACTCATGCAAGCACGCGAAGGAAAATTGAAAGCGGATAAAGAAGATCAACATGAATCCGAGAATGTGGAGAACAGAAAAGCAGGTAAATCAATTCGTTTTATTAAACTGAAATCTACATATTTAATCAAATTTATTTCTAAAAACAGAACATAAACTCTATTAGAGCAGAATCGATCTTGAACAGAATCGTTCGGAAATATTATATCATAAATATTATATTTACTCGGTTACTCCCTGTTCCAAATGCTTTTCGGTTCTGATATAATTGTTAATGTGATAACGGGAATAAAAAGCTGACTGTGATTTAGTCTGGGTCGTTCGGACATAGAGAATAATTTTTTTCTTTATCTTCAGAGGTTACGGATGAAGATGTTAGTGCGCAAGCTATCATTTTCTTCTTCGCTGGATTTGAAACTGTTTCCACTGCTTTGTGTTTCACATCTTACCAACTTTCCCAAAATCCAGATGTTCTACGTCGTCTGCAGGAAGAAGTTGATGAAGTGTGGGAGCGATCGCTCGGAAAACCAACTTACGATGACATACAGGGAATGAAATACATGGAGTGTGTTCTCAATGGTGAGAAAACTATTTATGTTACATACTATAAAACTATTGGTAATGTGTGAGGATGAGAAATTTTTGTGTACCTATTGATATCGAATATTGGGGGAGTATATCATCTCAACAGGAGAATCGATGGCCATGAGATCGTTCCGTCTCGCTCTGGGATCACAAACGAATAACAATCGATGCACCTTCTAACTAATAAATCCTACCTTTCTTTATGTTAGAGTCATATGTTTATCTGTAGACTGCTTTGTTACGTTAAACGAGGAATAATTTTATCTACATACTTGTACTACATAATTGTATGAATCCATATAAAAAGCAATTGATTTTATTCCATATTTCTTATGAGGTCATTGTATGTTTGATATATGCAACGTTCGGGAAGAAATCAATTCAATTTTCCTGAACACGGTGTTTAAGTTAAGGTAGTATTACTATGAATTATCAAATGTGATTTTCTTATTTGGTTGAAAAGAAATCAATACATATACGTAAAATTATGATTGGTTCATAAATGTTTGAATGTACCGTTCGTTCGTGTGCTCAATGTGCTGTAGATTGGTTGCAGTGTTTATAATCAATGGTTGATTTTCTTTCTCATCCTTTTCTCCCACCCGCACGCGCGTGGATCTGCTTACGTTATTCCATGACACAAAAACAGTACTTCTAGGACTAAACCAAATATTTTGAACCATATCTGAAATGAGATTAATGTATGGTTTATGAACAAATGTTAAAGTATTCTATTAGCCATAAAGTGTTCTTTCTTTGAATGTTTCTTCTTCTACATAGAAGGAAAAAATGTATAAGTTAATGAAAAAATGTAAGAAAAATAAAATAAAATAAACATATATTAGAAGAAACAATTTCGGCATTCGCCTTCCTGAGTCATGAAGATTATCTATGTGACTGATATAGACGAATTCTGAAACCGTTTCTTTAAATATATTTCTTTTGTGTGTTTTTATTGACTGTGAAACTTTTTAATTTATAGAAGACAGAAGTGTAGCTACATTTTCAAGATTTCCATATGTACATATTTTATTACGATTTTTATGCGTGTTATTTGCCTCTTTTTTGTAAAAATTTACACATCTGTTTTCCATTCTTTTATACCGATGGTTTTTTAAATTATGCCATGAAATACACTCCTGCCACGACGATACGAGAAATAAAGGACTATACTCTTTCGCAGAGACCCTTCGAATGCATCCTCCTGTCATTGGTGTCGACCGTGTCTGCCAGAAAGACATCACGTTGCCTGCAATGGAAGGGACGCCAGCCGTGACTATCCGCAAGGGTCAGGTTATTTCCATCCCTAATATTGGTATCCATTATGACGAGGAGTACTGGCCGGAACCCGAGCGTTTTGACCCGGAGAGATTCAGCGATGAAAACAAACACAATATTCGACCCTTTACCTACTTGCCCTTTGGTTTAGGGCCTAGGATATGCATAGGTAAGAAATTATTTAAAGCACTTAAAATATGTCAAAGAAAAATTCCAATTATCTTTCTACTCGATTGAAGGATAGATCTGTAAGACGCTCGATTTTAAATTGGCGCCAATTCTCTATATCAATTAATCACCGAGCAATACAAATAATTTAGTGGACAATTTCACCTCAAAGACCAAAAATATATCGTACTCACTGAGCTGTCGTTTCCCATTCCTGAATACATACTTTCGTTTAGAACTATAGCGCATATTTTGAGTAAAGCTATGAATACAAAAGAACAAAATTCATTAAATACAACTTCACGGAACACTGCGCTAACAGTTTAAAAAGAAACCGACTTACCCTGACACTGAGAGGTTAGGTCGAAACCTCGGGTTTTAGAAAACTATTGACGCAGTGTTAGTTGAAGTTTTTTTATGAACTACGTCCTGCGAACACCTGAAGATTAAAAAACAAAATTATTTACGAAATGTGCAGTTCCATACTCAATCAAACAAAATTATCAAAACGAGCATTCGTGATAATAATTTATTTTAAAGAGGACAGAAATGTAAGAGGTAGGCTACTCATTCACTGTCTTATTTTCGTACGTTTGAATGTATCAGTACTAAATTTGTGCAGCGACGTTTATGTTATTTGTCCAAACATTTAATATATTCGTCTATTAATATTACGATAAATTTATATGGAACCTTAAATTTAGGTTTGTTATTTTGTTAAAAATTATTGTCCACAAATCACAATCTGGAAGGTGATATGTAGTCACTATTTTATTTGTTTTTCTGGTTCTATTTTTATGTTTGTTATATAATTATTTTCTCTCTTTGTTTCAATTTTTCTTTTATTTTCATGTGTTTTGAACCAAGTAGAAATATGGCTGAGGTATCAGTTATTCCAAAAGAAAGTAGACATGGAGGAAATTGATTCTTGAACAATATTACGTAGAGCAATTTTAACACTCTGCACCTAAAATGTTAGATTATTTAAGTATCTTGGAGTTATTTATTAAGGTGATATTAAAAGGCGAAGAACAAGTAATAATATAATTACTAATATCATCGTGTTCTTTGAAAAAAAAAAATTGTCATCAAAGAAGGAAGTCTCTCAATCTTTCTTAATTTTTTTTTTTGGGTGGGGGGGTTATCAACAAAAATTGGATTTAAATTTATCAATTACCTCCTTAACATCAGTGAATTTAACGTGATTTTGTATTATTAGAATTTTAATTTTTGCCTGTCAATATTTTATAGCAATATATCTATTCAAGTATTATGAGAACTTGAACTGTATTATTGTGGATTCAGTGGAAAAAATATGAAAACGATTGTGAGGTGTTCAGATGCTTATTTATGTTTGGGAACCAAAAATATCTAAAAACGATATCTATTACTTTTCGATACCAGGTATCTTCTTTCGATACTGAAATGAAACGTTAGTTTTTTCCCTTTGAAACCAAAACTGTTAAAACAAAATTGAATAACCGTTTTATTTCTAGATTTCGCACGATAAGAAAAATCTCACCCGAGGCGAATATTTTGACTTGAAAATTACTGAAAGTCAGAAAGATTATCTCCCTTGTAGTCAATATTCTCGTAAATATTCTAATCTTTTTTATCCGGTCCAATTTTTTATTTTCAAAATTTTATGGGTAGCAATTCTTGAGATTTGGTACAACATATATCAGATCCAAAATTTCGACTATTATTAAGTTTTCAATAAAGTTCTTTGCAACCTCAATAGTTTTGAATCTGTCGCATGTTCTTCGTATTGGCGTACGACGGCTTGCAATGATTGCAGAAAGTTCTCATAAAGAAAATACAAGTCGTCGAAACGTAAGCAATCTGATAGATGTATATCACCAACCCTCTAGAATTCCTGTTGAATTTTAGAATTACGTAAATTGAAATTGGTATTCTCAATCGTAAATATATAAATTTAAACATTGTTTTGAAATATATATCCTTCTTTTTTCAGGTCAACGTTTTGCATTGGTCGAAGTAAAAATGGTTCTACTTCATCTCGTCAGAAGATTCAACATAAAACCCTCTCCGAAAACAAAGCATCCCATGAAATATGCCAAAGGATTTAACATAACAATTGAAGGGGGTTTCTGGTCGCTCCTCTCGCCACGAAATCTATAATTGTTGAACTATATTTGGATGTAACTTAAATTAGCGACTCGTTGTTTCTGGAAATTTAACAGAACAAAATGTGGTTACGTTAACCAATCCACCACAATCTTACCTTAAATGGACGATTTTTTAAGTTGAGATTAGTGGTCAGGGAGAAGTGTCATGTAAAAGAATATTTTTGTTAGGGTAAAGCAGGTGATATAACGCTATTTTTACTCTAGTAAAAATCAGCCATATTTGTACTATGTAATAGCAAATAACACAGTAACTATATTGTCATTTACAAAGATAATAACGTACAAATGTACACATAGAAT
>NNCF01131722.1:51395-64279 GCA_002313205.1 Laupala kohalensis | reverse complement strand
GGTTACGAGAAATTCTGCTTGGATGGTATTTTCGAACTCTCTGCAGTTCATTTGACCGAAAAAGACATTGTAGTGTTGTGTATTTACAGACCTCAATCAGATCTTGAAATATTTTTTTCTGAATTTCGAAATCGTATTAAAACGTCTAGCAGAAGTATATGTTATATGTGGCGATTTCAATATCGATTTCCTCAGTGAATCAGATTCCGCGCACAATCCCCAGAATCGGTTCAATAATATAATCAGTTGTTACTACGATAATCGACCCCACTCGCCTCTGGTTTATCCCAAACATTGCTGAACCATATAATTATCAACAATTGACTCATGTATACTTCTCAAGTATTTAAACCAGGGTGTATCGACCACTTTGCCCAAATATTAACTATTGAATACAAATTAAAACCACGAAATATCCTCGATTATTAGACAGTTTAACGAAAACAATTTTTAAATACTTTTTACACCAGAAAACGTGGAATGGCTTATATAAATGTGAAAGAACCACCGATAAATTCAATATATTATTTTCAATATTCTTGAGGTATTACAACTCTTACTTTCCTATAAAACGCAAGTTAGTTCAAGTAAACAATCACAATCGACGGATAACTCAAGGGATTAGACTTTCTTCCGAAAACAAACATAATTTATATTACATTTCAAAACTCAATAATCAACCACCCGAATTTCATGTTTATTTCCATAAATAAATCCATTCTTAGGAAAGTGGTCAATGCAGATAAAGTAATGGCAACTGTCATACAGATAATAGAATCGAACAACCGGACTAAAACCATGTGGAATATTATAAAAAATTATACATTCCGTTCAGAAAATCGCCAAGAAAATATTTCCTTACTAGACGATGGCAAAATTGTATCAAATCCAAAGGACATCGCAAATATATTTAATTCTTATTTCTCAAAAATAGGTAAAATATCGAAATCAGTAACTCAAAACCAATGTCCACCAAATACGTCCACACACTTCCTAGACTAACTCTAGTAAAGTTATGAGTGTCATCAGTTCTTTAAAAAAATAAATTTTCAAAAGGATAGATGATATACCTGAAATTGTAGTAAACTTTTCCTCGAAAAATCTTCCTCGGCGTCACATTAAATCCACTCACTCATATTTTCAATAGCTCCTTGTCAGAAGGTGTGTTTCCTGACATATTTAAAGATGCTAAATTGAAACCAATACGTAAGAAAGGAAATGAACGTGATGTTGGAAACTATAGATCCATATCACTACTTTCTCAAAAGTCCTGGAAAAACTCTTCTATAAGAGACTTTTAGATTTCTTATCGCATAATAATAATCTCTCAAACGATCAGCACGGTTTCAGGAAATTCCTTTCAACTAACAGTGCCATATTTTCTTTCCACAATTCTCTTGACCGTGGAGAAAATCCACAGAGTATTTTTCTTGATTTTTCAAAAGCATTCGATGATATCGAACACGAAATTCTTCTTTCAAAACAGCACTCGTACGACATTCGTGAATTGGCTCATCAATGACTAACTTCCTACTTGAGAAATAGTCATCAGCAAGTACAATTTTCCAATGTTGAAAATAAAGTATGTCAATATTACCTTTCATAAACAAAGTCACTTACTTACGGAGTTCCTCAAGGTTCAATTTACGCTCTATCCTCTTTTTTATTGTACGTAAATGATATGTCATCCACCACGTCCGATTGCAAAATGGTTCTGTTCGCTGAAGACAATAATCACTATGTAAACATGTCAATGCGCAAAGAGCTCTATCTATCCTCTCTTCTTGGTTTCATTCAAATCGTCTATCGTTAATGCTGAAAAAATATTATCAATGTCATTCGCAATAGTGTAACGAAATCTCTTCCTCCTACATCCCTTTCGCTAAACGGAACCCAAATAAACTCAGTCAAAATATCAAAATTTTGAGGACTTCGTATTCAGGGCAACCTCAAATGGAATTACCGCACTGATAATTTGAATTCCTAACTAAACAAAATATTCTATGCATTCCGAATTTTAGCCAATATTGTTAGTCAACACTGTGAGTATTTTGCAAATGTATATTCTCATTTACGGTGCGACATTATCTTCTGGGTCCAATCCACCCAGAGCATTCAAACTTTTTGAATTCAAATGAGAATAGTTCGGATTATATGTAAATATCGCCCCCGAAATTCATGTAAAACTTTATTTAGAGAATTAAATATTTACATTTATGAAGTAATCGTGTTTGTTAAGACAGAACTATTAAAATCCCACACCTGCTGTAGAAGAAATAGTCTAGTTCACGAACACGACACTCGTAATAAGACAAATATTCATCGTCCTTGCGTGTCAACTCTTTGACAAAAAGGCCCTTATCTTTCAGGAATAATTTTGTATAACTCCCTTCCCAAAAACATAAAAGATATAAATAAATAGAATCTCTTTAAATCCGGGGTTAAAAGATTTTTTATGACCTATTGTTTCTATAATGTGACAATTTTCAGATTTTAATAATAGAAGTTAATGAAAGTTTCAATTTCCTTATACATATTGTTTTCCACATGACTTCGGATGATGTAAGTGATGTTAATATCTCTTATCTTTATCTCGCCATTGGTATAGTAGTCTAGATACTGATTAAATTCCTTATTCATGCATGTTGATTTTGCTCCCTTTGTTTTTTAATAGTTTACTTCTAACTGTACGCAACCTTTGTACGGTTGTGTACATTATCTCTGTAGCCCCATCCTGGCCCGGGTTTTCCTCCGGGTTTTCCTTGGATGTGAATGTCATTTATACTTTTGTTTCATTAATTTCGAATTTTTACTGCACTAATATATACAATTTATTTTGAATAATTAATGGATAACAGTACGTATTTATTAAATAATTTTGACGACAGGGGATTTTTTACATCCGGTATAATCATGCTACATGCCGTGTGTGGATTTTTCGCACCTTAATCCGGGTTTGAACCCGCGCACTCGTGTGAGGTCACTACTGTAACCACTCACCCATCGACGCTGACTAGTGGTGTTATCAGTAGAAGTTGGTTAAATTATTGTGTCGCTTCCCCCTTCCTTTCTCCCTACTCCACCAATACTAGACATGCATCGAGTAACATCTGGCGCCAAATTGGTTGTGAGAATTTTGTTCGTGTTGTTGGCACTATACCTCCAGACTATATGTTCAAAATACGCTGCTGGAAAAATACGCTTAAGATTGCTACATGAAATACCCAAGGGATAAGCCCAGGAAAGGTCCAATACTGGAGAAAAAGACTGTCGGAATAACAATTACAGATATCGCAGAGACACAGGAGAGAAGCGGCTACATTACTACATCAGACTTGTCTGCTTTAGCAACGCGAAGAAATCAGCTAAAGGTGTGGCGTTCCTAAAATATAAAGGTATCAAGGACAAAGTGGTAAGGTAGCTCGACTTTTACATTCAGGAACAGAATGCCTCATTATTTCGAGTTACCCAAACGAACGAGCGACAAAACAGCTCTAGCATTACTTCCCTACGGAGATCACAGTTGCCAGTTCTTCAAATGAGAATTATCGTACAAGCCTTCCAAAATTATCATATTTTGGTGGAAATTATCGTACATTCTGTTTTTACATATTATATCATTATTACATAAGTTTTATTTATCAACGTTTTAATAAATCTCATTTGGTATTTACCGCACTGGTTTTGAAAAGTTATTAGTTTTCCGTTTATGCACTGATATGAAAAACTGGGATTGAACACAATTGAATAACAGTTCAGCATTGGTCTGCTTTTCGTACAACCGAAAACATTTCTTTGAGCAAAATAGATCCTACGGTTTCAGTTCTGACAGTGATTACTGATTTTAAATACTCTGCTAAGTTCAACACCGCTATAAAGTTCGAGGTTTAGTAGATAAAAGGTTTATCTTATTAAAATGTATATTATTTATTTTACTATTATAGAAATATTTAGAGTATATTAAACTTCAAACTGAATTGTTTATACAATTTTTGGTGACTTATGTGGAGGTTCCAGGGCGCGATCAATCCAGCCTAGGTACGCCCCTGACAATGACGCCATCAAGTTACTATATAGCAGTAATATTGTTCCAAAATATTATGAAGCCAATTTTAATTATTTTTATAACATCCATTCCGCTACGTCGTGTAAGTAAAGATATAATGAAACTTGTAAGGAAAGAAGGCACATTACCCATTTCCATGAAAAAACATGAGGAATCTAAGAACTTTCTTACATTACATAAAAATTGTTCCATTTTTCTTATCTTATTCGATTTTATATCTCCACCCTTCCCTAAGGATAACATTCCTTTAAATAGAGTAAATAGAGAGAGCATATGCTTCTTCAAATAGTGGGGAAGCATAATAATAATAATACTCTTTCACGTGTAATTGATTACTTTTGTACCTAAATTTGAACCTCGATAATTGCAGAAAATAGTTATGTTAAAGTATAAAATAGTGATGGACACGATCTTGTATCTTTCAACTTCCTGGTCCTATTGTTTTAAAGGTTTAAGCTGTTTAATAAGCAATACTCATCTAACAATATACCCTGCTTAAATGTAGCGGAGTTGGTGTTAGATGTAATATTAATTTTGGAAAAAATAATGGTTTTGTCTTTTTAGTCATGGACATACCCTTCGGTGAAATTATCGTACAATTTGCCTTATCGTAAAAAGTCAAATCGTACATAGTACACATGGCTAAATTATCGTACATCTGGCACTCTTACTGAAATGAGAGTGATAGGGGGATAATTAATTGATTGATTATTTCTTTAACCTGCTCGGCTATTCTTTTCATCCATATAAAATACAATATATACCACAATATAAGAATTGTACCCTATCATAAAAATTATATAGTAATAAATAAATACAACACTAATTTAAAAGTATTATTTATGCATCTACATACCTATTAAATTTTTACTACTTCTGTAATACTAACCCAAAATATTTACTTCTTTATGTAAAGAATAATGTCTTGTATTTTCGTTACAAGGTTCAATGTCAGCGTCCTTCATCATTTTGCTGACGCATGCCGCAGCACCGACAGCGAGTGTTGAAACAAAACAAACACGCTCTCAATCGCGGTATCGCCAGCATTCTTAATACCTGTGACTTGACAAATTCCTTCAGAAGACATTTAAACGTAGTCGATGATTGACATACTTTTATTTCGTTAGGCATTGCGTTGTACATTTCGATACTTTCATAGAACACACTTTTTTGCCCATTTGTTGTTCTTTTAAAAGGAACAACAATATTGCCACATTGTCGAGTCTGAATTACGCCACCTTGTCCTACAATTTCTAACATATTTTTCAAAATTTTTGGCATCAAATAATTTACTATCATATACACAAATATATATACATTTAAATGCAGTCGCTGTCGTACTGACAAAAATTTTATTCTGTAGAGCATATCATCTATTTTCGTGTATTTATTGCATTGGAGGATAGATCTCATGGCTCGGTTTTGCATCTTTTGAAGTTTCCCCCTTATTTATCAAAATTGTTGAACAATGTTCAAATTGAGGAGATATTATCGTCTTATACACGATACACCTAGTATAAGCCGAAATATAGTTCCGAAGTCTATTTTTAAAAACTTATTTCTTCCCTACTTTCTTAATCATGTGGTCACAGTGATCTTTGAATCGTAGCCTATCATCAATGATAACTCCTAAGTACTTCATTTTTTCTACCAGTTCGATTTCAGTTCCAATTAACGTTTTAATATAACATTTTCTCCCGCTTCTTTTCTATCGCTGATTATCTATCTATCCTGATTATCGTAAATTTTGTTGTTTTTTTTGGATTCATTTTTAATTTGTTGTTATTTATCCATTTTTCTTATCTGATAAATACATTATTCATCATCTGTTCTATATCTAAAGCACTTTCCCCTTTCACATACAGTAACGTATCATCTGCAAATAGTTTAATACTACTTCCCTCTGGACACAAATTAATATAAATAACAATTGTCCCAGCACAGATCCTTGTGGTACACCATAGTGTGTATTTGTCAACCTAGAAAATACATTGTTAAATCGAACATGCTATTTTAGGTATGATCTAAACCAAACAAGAACTTTACCCCGTATACCATAGTGGCATGGTTTATTTAATAGTCTCTCCCTATCCACCGTTTCCATTTTACCTTCGCTAATGGTTACTTTCCACTCATCGAGTACTGTTTGAATTGCTGCTTCACATAAGCAGTTTTTTTTAAAATGCCGATTGATTTTCTGTTATTATATTATTATTTTCCAATATAGTCTCTAATTGCCTTTTCAGAATTATTTCCAACACTTTCTCATAAACAAGAAGTAAATTAATAGGTCGAAATTCACTAGCTTTTTTGGGTTTTGCAACTTTTGGAATAGACATTACAATAAAGTTTTCCGGCCCTGTGGGAAACATCCTTCCTCTAGCGAATTGTTTATTACATCTAAGAATTCCAGTTCTATTACGGGAAAGGCTATTTTCAAAATATCACTACTTATTCTATCACTTTTTTTTGTAAATTCCATAACAATCTACTCTAATTGTTCTATATCTACCATATCAAAGTTTTCTATTGATCCCTTATTCTCTGTAATAAAAATGGTCGTCTTTCTATTGCCACCATTCGTATCACCTTGTATAGACTTCGTTATATTCTTAATGTTTTTTATGGAATAAAGGTTAAATGCGTCCGCCGAATTGCTTACTTCGTTCGGGTCAACAATTTCAAAATCTAATTATTAATTTTCATTCCATTATTTTGCTCACCCCGAATTATTTCCTTTAAAGTTTTCCACATTACTTTCTGATTCCCCTTGTTGAGATCTATCTGATTCTCATAGAATTCCTTTTCGTTTTCTTTGCTAATTTAACTTCTGCAATTCTTTCATGTTTAAATTGCGTCCAATCTAAATCAAAACTAAATCACGGGTTTCTCTAGCATTCCTAAATGCCTCATCCCTTCTATTTGCTGTCACTCTTATTTCATCTGAAAGCCATTTTCTACCTTCCCATACTTTTGGGATTTTTAATTTTCTTACAGGTGCATTTACATTTAGGGCGTTTACTACACAATGAACCAATTTATCTACCCTCGTCTTAGTACTCTCAAGATTAGACTCTCAATTTGTCTTTACTAACTTAACAAAATTACCAACATTGAACACTTTATAATTCCTAGCAAGCAACTCTCTAAAATGCGTCACACTACTACTTAAATTTAATTCAGCTTTTATCCATGCATGGTGGTCTGTTATTTTAAGTTGATGGATCACAATTCAACATCTATTTTACTATTTGAAAATACTTAGTCTATAATTGTCGGGCTATCCCTGGTTACTCTTGTTGCACTGTTTACATTTTGTTTCATATCTAAGCTCCACATTTTGGTTTCTAGTTTCTTTAAATAAAAAGAGTCAGTTTTACAATCTGTATTGAAGTCTCGTATCACTATACATTCACTATGAGACATTTTCTTTCACAACATTTTCAAAAAACTGGGTGAATTGACCATCAGATGCACTTGGCGAGTGGTATGTCGCTAGTATCACATCATTGTAACCCTTTTTATTAACTTTCACCTGTATAATCCAACAGTTTGCTGGTTTCTTGTTTATCATTAACACTTCACTTTTTATGTCCTCCCTCACAAATATCAATACACCTCCTGTATACCTGTTTTCCCCATCACATCTAACTACACNTTGCTGGTTTCTTGTTTATCATTAACACTTCACTTTTTATGTCCTCCCTCACAAATATCAATACACCTCCTGTATACCTGTTTTCCCCGTCACATCTAACTACACTGTAGCCACTTAAATTCACTTCACTATCTTGGATTTCTGCCGTTAATCTTGTCTCTGATAGTACAAGCATAGCTGAATTAATTTTTCCGATTACCGTATTTTCTATTTCATCTTTATGCGCCATAAGACTGCGCATTTGTATGCATAATGACATCTTTATTCTTCTGTTGTTGCTTTATTTTTACCTTTTTATCCTCATCTTGTTATTTTCTTCTCCTCGTGTAGGAATCTCTTATATGTCGGACATTCTACATTGTTGGCTTCGTGTTTGTCGTTTATATTCAAATTATATTTCTCATTTTTTAGCTTACAGTTTATACATTGCTTTTTATCTTATTTACAGTCTTCCGTTTCATGGTTTCCTGCGCATTTGTAGCATGCTCATAGTTTCTTGCCATATGACAAAAAAACATTTGAAACATCTTTTAACACTGGCGTAATTGTAAACTTTACATTTACGCCAACTGTGCAGATAATTTTGCTAATGTACCTGCTCAAGGATGGTGAGGTTCAAAGAACCAAAATGTTTAAATGAATTAGAAAATGAGGAAGGTGGATGAGGTATGAATGAGCACTGGTTGCCAATAACAATTTAATATGACATGCAATATGAAAATGGAGAAAAAGAATGAAGATACAAATCTGAATTTCCATGATACACTGATGAGATGATCCGTTCCTTGAAATTCAGCTGGGATGGCGTGGTTGGATGTCGAGTTGACTGGCTTTGAGTTGGTGCCTATTTTAATTGGATTGAAGACCTATGAATTGAAGAGAAGATCTTCGAGTTGCTAATAATTCCTTCAGGTGTGTCCTAGTGCAGGCTGAAGCAGAAGAGGTCGGCAACTTCACACGAGAGTACTAAAGCGAAGTGGTGTTGACTCCGCAGACGGGGTTTGGAGAACAAATGGAAGACCACCTTGTTTGAAGCCGTCTCTTTGTAGGCGCGGGCTGCATGTGCGATTAGTGTGGTGATCGATATCGTGACGTCACAGCTTAACCCCGTATTGATTCTTTATCGATGTCGTGAATATTACGGAGATTCTTTGTACATGGTTCTGGCGAGGTAGTGCAGCATCGTGGTTTACAAACATAATAAATAAATGAGTTTGTAATAAAACCAGATATATTATGTCCCATGATTTCATCTATTTTTTTAACTCAAAGGTGTAAAATTTGTATAGACCTATGAGGTTGGAAGAAATTTTCCACAGAAGTCCAACAATTGAGACATGTCACACATGGTGCACAAAGAGTATATGATTCATAGATGATTCACTTGTTTGGTAAAATAACACAAAAAAATGTCTGAACACCAACCAACATTAATTTTCTCTTTTCAGCATTATCTCTTGTGTAAGTTCATCGACTTCTAAAATTATAAAGGGCTCTAATGACCTTGACGTTGACGAGCCCTAAAACCCCATAAAAACTATAATTATATATCCTTTGTTCTTCGTTGATTTCCTCATGTTTTTAGAATCATTTCCTATGTCTTTTACAATTCTTTTCAAGATTCGAATGCGTCA
Organism: Laupala kohalensis; assembly: GCA_002313205.1. Lineage (NCBI taxonomy): Eukaryota > Metazoa > Arthropoda > Insecta > Orthoptera > Trigonidiidae > Laupala > Laupala kohalensis. Next base: position 54,921 of record NNCF01131722.1, on the reverse strand, counting down.
ATCTTTATTTATTTCTTCCATTCTATTTTGTTTCTTTATTGTAGACCACCAGATCCGTATCACTTGCTTTTATTTCTTCATCAATATCTAATATCTTTAATTTTGGTGTAACCTGCTTTGGTTCCACTACTTGGAAATCATTCCCACGTTTTTCTAATACTTTTAGCTTTTTTTATCTCTTCTTCAGTTTCACATCCAAGGATGACAGAACCATTACCTCCTTTCTTACCTTTGTGATACCCACATCTATATTTACGATATCAACTCTTTCTTTCACTAACATTTTACTTTCTTCAGTTTCTTGAACCACTTTTGGTTTCACAACAATTTTTTTTTCCTTTTCACTTTCACAACCTCCGAAAAAAGTTTCGTATGTTCCCTACCCCTTTTACATACTGTTCTTCAATTCCGCAATTTTTGTCTAATGCCTCCCAATTCTTCCTGTATCGCTTCTTTAATAATTCTTCTAATGTTATTTCTACACGTTTCCTCATCGTTCATTTCTCTTATCGTTTTTACTAACCAGTCAATTCTTACCTCCATGTTCGATGGTTCATTTCCAGATGACGGTCGCCTACCACTGGCACTACTTTCACTATAAACATCTCCTATAAGTCCTTTCTTTTTTTCTTGTTTTCCTGTTGTTCTCTTCATTTCAACTTCTTTGGTAATAATCAGAGAATCAAAAGGACCACAAGAAGTCACCAGACCACCATTTCCATGGTGCTTCTTATGTTTTCCACACAACAAAGGTGAAAAAATAATTTTACGCAACTTCTTGCTTTGCACCAAGGAACTTGGGTTTTTATCGCTTTTTTTTTTTTTTGCACGCAGAACAACGAAACTCTTCGTATTCTTCAATCATCGCAGCGTCCCATTTATCGTAATCCCATCATAAATCCCAGCGTCTTCACTATTATTACATACATTAACACAGCGAAGCACAGGCACGTCCGACCTCGGCAGCGTCTGACTACTGACAGAGAGAGAGAGAGACAGAGAATGGGAAGATCAGCTTACCCAGAAAAAGTTAGTTCAGTGTCTCGTATAAGCCACATTACCAGGTATAAGCCACTTTGCCCCATAGTCCGAATGTGTTCCGACTGCAGTGTTGGATGGTGATATGCAAGATTTCTATGAAAAAGAGAGCAACGTTGCTCGTTGTGGCCAAATTTTACACCACAAAGGGTAACAATTTCTGTCTATTGACATCTTACGTCAATAGTCAGAAGTTACTGACTGGGAAACAGAAACGAAAGAGGTGAAGTGCTACTTGACTTTTATATAGAAAACAATCTTTTTATTGCGAATAGCAATTACCAACACCATCCACGGTGGTTTTATACATGGAGCTCACACGGAGGTGTGACGAGAAATCAAATAGACTACATTTATGCATTGATAGATAAAAGATGGCGAACCTCCATCCTTGATATTAAAACGCATCTCGGACTGAAATGTGGAAGCGATCATAATATTTTAAGCAGATACCTGTCCAAAACTTACAAAAACGCTTAAGAACTTAAACTATATAACCAATTATCTATAGGTAAAGCCAATAAATACAATCAGTATGGCCATCCTCCGTGAAATGGGTGTACCAGAACATCATCTTTATTTAATAAAAACCTTGTTTACCTTGTACACAGCTCAGCCCCAAGCAATAGTGAAAGCCTTGCCGAATTTAATCATGATCCACTGAAGGGTTTAGTCGACATCAGGTAGCACTTCTTCGTTACGAATTTATATATTAGTATGCATAATTTATTAATAATTTCAAAATTTTGCCGCCAACAGCGTATAGCAAATCCCATCAATCTCTTGATGGAGTATGGATAATAGAATGCTCAATTATCCACATTTCGACAGTAGAAATGCGAAATTTCGTTCACCAGAAGGAACGAGACGTTCACCGTTCACTCCCTCTCCGGAATCGTTCACTCAATGTCGTTCCATCGTTCACATGTTTTCCCGCTCTTGTCCGCAGTAGTTAATTGTGCGGGTGGGGGTGATGTTACGAATTTCACATTCCCGCGCCATATAAAACATTAATGCCAGAATATAAGACATATAATTTAGAAATAGTTAATAAATATAATTATATATCAGAACTATGTACAGAGAAGGAAAATGGAGATATTACGTATCCCATATTCTTGTGCCATATCCATACAAGAATAAAACGAAATGATTTGAGTTCACATTAATTTTATAGTGATTTTGTATATATTTTTATTCCTTGGGCACAACAATGAAACGATTTGTGTCGAAGATGCCACTTCGCTTCTGGACTACTGTAAGAACTTCCCTTACTAGTGAAGTGTGTTGGTACGAGCAATATAGCACAGTGACACGAAAGAACGATTAGACAGTGTCGGACTCGTGAACGCGCAGGGAGTAGGAACGATGGCCGGACTCGTTAACGGCTTTCGAAGTAGGAACGATGGTCGGGGAGGATTTTTACGTTCTGAAAGATCAGTTCTCGTCGAATTATATCAACGGTTGATGGTTATATTGAAAGAGTGAGTGGATAATGATTGCGTAAAGAAAAATATTGTTGGATTATCTATTCGAGGATATAAAACAATATATACTTGGAAAAAATAATGAAAAAATCACAGAAATCAAAAAGNGAGTCCACCCATATATATGCCGCCTCCACTGAAACGCTTCAGCATGCTTAAGGTTGTGTAGTGCATAGAGGCAACTATGAACAACGGCCACCACTCGCAGCAGACAAATAGCTGTAAAGCAGCTGACCGTCTCAGCGACAACAACAAAAAAGTGCAGTGTGTAATAGCAAACATTGTAACAAGTGCACGATGAGCACGCAAACGCGTGCAGGCGTGATCTGTTAAAATTCAAACTCCACGACGACGGTTATTAAGTTGCTGTGCTTATTTGTTTCTTCTGATGTAATCTATAAAGGAGGCTTGGCTATTATTAAACAGATATATTTTCTACGATATCACTCAATTTTCTGGAATAACTTAAGGTAGAGAAATTTTTTTAATATTTAGATGAACGGAGAACGACCGTTCACCAAAAGGAACGGTTGGGGTGAACGATTCACTGAAAGAACTCGTTCTTTTTTATTCGTTCGTTCACAAACATCACATCCACACACTATGTTCCATACCGTTTTCTCCCATGTTAACGGTTTATTACTGGTTTCAGCGCTCCAAACAAAATTTTGTACCAACTACTCTCGAAACTAGTTCTAGAAGCGGTCGCCACGGCGCGTAGCAGTTTCCGATTCCCTTCCCCTTCCTTCTAGGTTGTATACCTACCCTCCCACCACAGACGATAAACCAGACGCCCCTCTCCCATACTAACGGTGTGTTAACAGCTTTCAGCGCTCCTAACATTGTTACCCTCTAACTACAAGTTCAAAACCGGCCACAGGGCGCGTGGCAGTTCCCGATTCACCTCCTCCTTCCCCCACCAGGTACTGTACCCCCCACTACCACGACCTCATGCTTCATAATTTCACAATAATTTAGCTGAAAATACTTTCCCTACAAAA
>NNCF01131722.1:19879-48572 GCA_002313205.1 Laupala kohalensis | reverse complement strand
AATGCAATTTGGAAAGGAGAATTTCGTGATCGATGACATCGAATGCTTTGGATAAGTCAAGAAAAACACCCTGAGGATTTTTTCCACGATCTAGAGATGTGATAACATCGTTTAAGAAGGAAAATATGTCGCTTGTAGTGGAAAAGGATTTCCTAATACCGTGTTGATCGTCAGAAAGAATTATATTTTTTGATAAAAAATCTGGAAGACGCTTATAGAACAATTTTTCTAGGATTTTTGAGAAAGTGGGTAGTAAAGATATTGGTCGGTAATATCAAATATTAAGTTTGTTTCCTTTCTTGTGTATAGGTTTCACTTTAGCTCTCTTAAATATTTTAGGAAACACCCCTTCCGATAAAGAACTATTACAAATATTTACGAGTGGATTTAATATAGCGTGGGACGAAGATTTAACAATAAACTCAGGTATATCATCTACGCCTGTTGAAAATTTGTTTTTTAATGAGCTGATGATTCTCATGACTTCACTGGCGTTAGTTTCGGAAGTGAACATAGAATTGGGTACGTGGGTGGATATAATTGGAGGACATTGATTTGGATATATTGAGTTCGTTATTTCACCCACTTCTGAGAAGTGGGAATTAAACAAATTTGCGATGTCCTGAGGATTTGTTACGATTTTGCCATCGTTTAGTAAAGTATTCGCAGCCTTGCGCTTTACGCCTGCGAAACATGGGCAACTGCTTCCATCTCCGCCTTCACATCATCGAGAACTGGTTCCTGCGGATGGCTGTACGACCGCCTTTACGCACACCCAACTCTTATCTCCGTTCTCTCTCTAAATTAGAACCCATAACTAAATTTATTTTTTATCATGCCAGGAAACACATCCGGAAAGCATTCAACGACCCCTCCCCTCACAACACTTTCAGAAAATACTCACGTCATTTGGCACGCAGAGTCAATCCGGGCTCACGCCGAAAATTCCCTTCAGATATCCTCAAACTACCTGTTCATAAGTTTTAATCTTCCAAAATTTCTCTTCTTTCAATAATCATTAATTTTTTCCTTCTTCAAATTCTCCTGTGACTCTTTCTTTTCTTCTCCAAAATTCTCCTTCAAATTTTCAGACCCTCATCATACTTCCTCTCTCCGTTATACCCCCTATATATTATTAACCCAGATATGAGTACCTAAGTCGCTGGTTTCGAGCGGACATGGTGCTCGCTTTTTATGTTTTAGGAGGCCGTGTTACAATTAAACTGCGAGACCATCCACAATGAGCGCCAACATGGTGTAGGCGTGGACAGATGCCTGTCCCAACAGAAGCTTAGAACCTCATTTCATACTGTATTTAGCTGAAAGTACTTCTTTGAAACAGAAATGACATGACAAATGACAGGAAATTAACACAAAGAAATTGCATACTTGCTCTTAATTATATTTATTCGTAATAAGATTACAAGACATTGTCACAGTAAGTATATTCCTTCATACAAAATACTAGCAAAAAGGAACTCATTTATGTACATCCACTAACTATTTGGAGGAATAAATAAATAAATGAGACTGATAAAGCAAGTCACACGAGAAACTAAGGTAGCAGATAAGTCCATAAATGTGGTTCAATTTTATCAACTTTGTGGGGAAATATCATCTGCACTAGCTGTATAAAAAGCAGTCAATGGAATAACTTTGTTTTAAGCTACAGTGGTGTATAAACCCGTCTGCTCCTTGCACAGGGTGTAACATTTTCCATATTTGTTATTGTTTGAGTGATGATGAAGTGATTGACAAAAAGATAATGCAAGATTTACTATTGTTCAAATGAAGTCCAAAAGTAAACAAATCTTTCTGCTTTCTCATTGGTATCAAAGAGAGCAAATTAAGTTTAGAAGACTTTCAGTAGGGTGTCTTGCTAAGGTAGTAACAATAAAATGAAAAAGAAATAAAGACAATCAGCCAGTACCATCTAACAATAATCTACCAAGAAACATTGTCAAGATTATCTATTCTACAGGTTGAATATCAATCCATCAAGGAAATGGAAGAGGTCTGTCAACCTGAGAATATTTATGAGAAGACGCACTTCGCAATAATAAATTCACAAAATTTGTACCAATGCCAATGATGATTTTAGTGAAAGGTTTACTGTAAAACCCTTTATATATCCATAGATTAATGTGACTGGATTTATCCGTCTCATGGGTTAAAAAAACATTACAAAGTTATAAACACTACAATGTACTATAACTCAAGTAGTAAACTAACAAAGTGAAAGTAAAATTAAATAACATGAAGTTTCAGAAAACCAAAAGAAGCCACAATACATCAAGATGTAAATAAACAAAGTGGAAATAAAATTTTAAAAATGCAAATTTACATTAAAACATAAAAAAGGGGCTCAATGAAAACTGTAACTCTTCTACACACTACATAAACATTTATCAAAAATAAAATTCATCACAATAACTTTAAATAAGATGCAAACATCAATTTTTCTACTTATTCGTAACTAACTACCACATGTCACATGAAATTATCAAATAAACGTTTTACTCAGAAACAGAATCTTACATTTTAACTGGGTACTATTTCTTTAAATTTTTGTTTTAAGATGCAAATTTAATAGCATTTGTGTTTAGTTAATGAACTGCCTCCTACAAATCCTCAAACTTCGATACTATCCGGGTGATTTTATTAAGTTTGTTATGTTTATTTACCCAAGTAGAGACTGGCGAAAATCAATGAAATCACTCTTTAGGTCATCATCTGGAAAACACAACAAGAATACAATATTATCAGTCAACATACTTATTGTGAAAATCAGTTCAAATACAATAACTTAATTCACCAATGTTTGCTATAATTCATTGATCACAAGAAATACAAGAGAGGTAATTTAACCTATCGTCGAAGTCTTTGGGGAAAAAATTCACAGAACACACTCTTGAATGAAATGTAAACTGCGTTATCGGGGTGATAAATCTAATTCACTGATTGTCATCTAAAAGAGAATGCAACTTTTATTAGTATACAACAATATACACAGTCAATGTGGCCAAGCTCATCAACGCTTACCCACATATTATGCGCCAATTACTTAAAACATCAAATTACTGAATTACTTAAAACGAATTATTACTTAACCTTTTTAGCATGCAAAAAAAAAAAAAAAGGGTCCGGAGCGCTGCCAGAACTGATGTATCTCCAAGAGATGTCCATAAGTGTATGTGCGGGACTTTACGGCTCTTCGACACCAAAGGTCATTGGAGCCGTAAAGTCCCGCGTAGGGGAAATGCAATTACGCACTAGGGAGAGCCAACATGGCTCTCCCCGCGTGTGGGACTCGCCTATTGACTCAACCATACCCACTAAAAACCCATACCAAAACATACATTAAACCATTGACGACAAAAAATGAGGAAAATGAAAGATATCCTAGCCCCATAGCGTCGGGATCGAAAAGTACAAGAGGTGACCAAGGAAGGTCAGGAAAGAGAAAGGAAGGAGCCTTTCACAAGTAAGTTGAAGTAATGTCGACTCAGCTTGGGGTCCCGGGTTCGCCAAACATGTACTTACTAGATGTAAGTCCCCTGGGGGGACATTGTGGTTTAACTTAAAGAACTAACACATCGGTTTTCTTATGCCACAAAGAGATTTAAGTAACGTACACTAATTTCAGCATGCTTCGTACTTCACTGTTCAAATTTATTCAAAACTCGAACTCACAGTTCGTTACAACTTAAAGATACTTCATCTTGCTTCACGATTTATGATTTAATTTCAACTTGACTCGTTGCGAGCAATAACAAACCAATAGGAGCGCGAGAAACGTAATCCAACACGAACTTGCTGCCATCTATTGAGCGCAACCACAAATATAGTTGGTGGCGTTATCTGGACGTAATGTTTTACAAACTACTACGAACTTAAGACCCTCTCACCCTATCCTGTTTCCTTAGCCAGGTCACATTTCTATCAGACAGTTCGTCGGAATTTCAATGTTCACGTGCTCGTTCTAGTGAGGTTATGTATGTTGTATGCCTGTTTCTCGGTACTGTGTCGGTGTTAAACGTGACAGTGGTGTCAGTTTAATGGTTTTCAAGTTTTGTGACATTGTATTCTAGCGAAGAACTGTAAAAATAAGTTGCATTGACAATGCAGCACGACGATGTGGGTACAAATAATTCTTTATGCTATATTTATTTGTGTTCTCGTTTAATTTAATTTTTGTGTTCCAGGTTGTGTGGAGTGTTCTCAAATCTTCATTTTGCTCGTATAAAGTCAAGTGAGTGGGAGTAAAGTTATCATTCTTATATTTATAGTTGGTCTTTGTTGGTTTATTGAGATAGATATTAAATAGAACACTGGTGATGTACTTTGTTGAATCAGATTTTGGTCTTTTTCAGTACACATACTCAACAATTCTGTCGAAATGAATATAACCTTACTGGTATGTGCAATAGGTCATCATGCCCATTAGCGAATAGTAAATATGCAACTGTGAGGGAGGAGAAAGGTACTATATATCTGTATATGAAGACTGCTGAAAGGTAGGATAATTTTGGGAAAGTTACACTAATCATAAATTGTTATGAATGTTCTGTTATAGTTACGTTCATGTAAGGATTTTGAATGTTTTGTTACCAATATTTCCAGATCACATTTTCCTAGCAAATTATGGGAAAAAGTTAAACTATCAAGAAACTTTGAAAAAGCTATTCAGCAAATTAATGAAAATCTTATTTACTGGCCAGGTTTTATAATCTCAAAATGCAAGCAAAGATTTGTAAAAATTACGAAATACTTGATACGAATGAGAAAACTTACACTTCACAAACAGTTAGTATTTTTAGTCTGTCTGATCAAATATGTAACGGAAAGATGTTTTGTGATTAGGATTAGAACTTACGAGTAATTTACAGATTAGGCTTTTATTCTTGTTATCTTATGGCTTCAATAATTTTTTTTATGTAGAAAGAAGTTGATTCCCCTTCAGAGAAAAATTGAGCGCAGAGAGCGAAGACGGGAAGATAAGGCTCTAGTAGCAGCCAAACTTGATACAGCAATCGAGAAAGAGCTTGTCAAGAGACTTAGAGAGGGAGTGGTATGTTTGTGTATTTCAGCTTACTGAGATTAAATACTGCTGTTTTCTTTACATAAACCTACAATGATGATAATTATGAGTGTAACTGAATTTTGATTCATTTTTTAGTATGGTGACATATACAATTTCCCGCAAGTTGCCTTTGATAAAGCTTTAGAAAAGGAAGCAATTGCTGATGAAAATGCAGATGATGATGAGGTAAAGTTGGTCAACGCAAATAAACAGATCCTATATTTTATTTTTTTCTAATTACTTATTAATGTATGTTATAGGATGAGGAAGAAGAAGATAAATCTTTAATGGATGCTGAAAAATTTGTTATGGATGTGAGTAATTTTGTATACCCTTTTTCTCTTTAAATTTGTCATCTAAATTTTGACATTTGTGCATTGAACTTTCTAGGAATTATCAGAGGATGAGGAAGAAAGGACTATGGTGGAACACTCTGATTTTTCAGATGACTCTGATATTGAGGTATTTTATTTCTATTTAATTTGCTGTAATAACTTAAGATAAATCAATTTTTTACAACTTTTACTGTATTGTTAGTTTTCTGTGAATGGAAATAGTGTTTGTCTCTCTTCAATAGAGTAATTACTTAGTAAATAGTTCTTAAGAAAATGATATTCACTTCAATTTCATCATGATGGTACATACAATTGTGTGATATTTGTTGATACTGTAATTTTTTAATTTTACCATATAAATTTAAATAATGTGAACTATAAATACTCATTCAGAATTTATATTTTCACATGAATGTTTGGATTTCTATCCTAGCACGTTTTATTATGTAGGATTTGATGTATGCTAGTTTTGAAATTATTCTTCTATTTAATTTAAAACCTTGACTGAACCTACTATTTTAATTTTACTTCACTATTGTGTTCATTTTACTAAAACTTTAATGTAAAGTATTACTTACAAAAAAATTGTTATTGTTGGTGAATTGTACTTTTCTCTCCTTTATTTTAACATGGTTCAATATAGCTGTATTGAAATTGAATAGCTGTTATTAATAGTTTTATTTTTATCCGTCTTTTGCAGGATGCTGTGGCGAAATTCAGATCGAGAGCTGTTGAAGTTGAATATGAACATGAACTACCTGCTCAAGAGAGAGAGCAAGTTCAGTGATATTATTTATTGTTTTGAATGGTTGAAAATTTGGATTGCTATCTGTATTTCATTTTACTGTAAATTAAATCATGCTGTTAATTAAAAGAATTAATTCAATTTAGAATTTATGCTGGTTGTTGTCATTAATATTTTTGTAGAGTGCCTAACTGGGCATAAGTAAAATTTTATTCCCTCGTAACTGTCCGCTGATGAACTAGCCCATCCTGTGGAGAAGTTTTTTTCCTCTATTTTGGCGTATAATCACTGGCAGGTAGTGACCCATTCATTGTATGACATTGTATGACTGGCCTTTCCTGGAAAGTAAAATGGGGTGATGCAATGTTAGGTGTGTTGTGGCAGGGAGGAAGGAGTTTGCCACTTTTATTCCCCTCTTGCTTCATAGTCTACTTCTATAAAATGTAGCAATGACGTCTCATTTGCTTGTTTATTGATGAAATTATGACTCATTTGGAACAAAAATTGATTTTTCACAGGAATCTTGGATAAATGGTGAGACTGGTGAAGAGGGATTCTACTGTGTAATCAAAGGAAGATTTTAAGAATTTCACAATTTTTTTAAAACTAAAGATCTTGCAATTGAGGAACTTGATATCCTTTGTGTGTGTGGGGGGTCCTTTAGGGCTCATCTTGATATTGTTGACCAGAAATGAGGTTGGTTTTGGTTTCATGAAGACTAATCATTTTAATGAAACTAGTCCCATTATTGCTTCTAATGAAGGTTGAGAAATCATCACCAAAGTTCATTGCAATTTTATGATCAAATGACAAGGAAGAATAGTTTAGTTGCTTTATTTGTGAGCTTACATTTTTGGTTTGGTATGCATGTTTACCCTACCAAGATATTGGAATTGTCTAAGGTATTTGAACAACCTTGTAACTGGTTAGGGAATTAATTACAATTGAAAACATTGAATACTGTAATTTGTAAAGTAAACTATAAGCCATTTAGGAATTAATAATAGTTACAACAAAAATTATGATTTAAAAATATAATAAATTTAACAGTATTTTGTATATGATACTGTAATTAATGAACATGGAGTCAAGATCAGGAAGGATATTGATTCAACCATATTTATTGAAAATGAAATCAGCATTTTCACTGACATCCCCCGTTATATGGTATCTTAACTAGGATGCTTGTAGTTATCTATACAGCACAATAAAGGAAATTACTCATCACAGGTAAATTTTCTGTAATGTATTCTTAACTAATAAGCAAAACTTGTGAAGCATTGTTGCATAATGTGTTACTAGGCAAAATTATTTAGTTTTTTCTCCACAAAATCTCAGTGTAAAAATACATTTCAAAATTAATTGTGAATAAAATGACTAGCATCATAAGTAAAATTTTAAGTAGTAATATAAAAAAGAAGAAATCAATATTTAACCCAGAACCAGAAGAATTAATTCATGCTAGTCCACCTCTTGACCATTCCTTCAAAAATATTGTCTCTCTCTCAGGTGAGCATTATCTAAAAGAAAAAGGAGAAATTTTAAAATTTATCACTGATCAAATGCAAATACAGTTTTGTTTTCTACTTGTTAATACTAAGTGAAACTGACTTGAACTTTTGGTTAATGTGGGAATGAAGCACCATCTTATGATAGCTGCTTGTTTAAGACATGTCCCATCCCAATTTTTACATTTATGCATAAAAATCATGTGCTTCTGAAGATTATGACTTATTTCAGGCTTTTACTTCATGTAAAATTTTGCAGTATTGTATTTCTCATTCGATGTACAGCAAATAAAATTTTTCTTAAGATCATTCTTACTCATTCAAATTGGTATAAAAGTTATTTAATTATTAACTTATGCTTTAATTTTTCAGTTTCTCACTTATTAACTTGTTAAAATATCTTGAAATAGCAACTTTCAAATAATTTTTTTAAGTTGTGAAGCATTGTTATTCTGTATCAGCTGTCCGTAAACAACCCCGGACTTGCCGTTTACTCTCTATACCACCTCTGGGCAAAAAGAGTGGCAAGTATGTTACAAGATCTCTCTGGTTAGACAATAATACATTGAAGGATTTGGATAAAATAGAACCATTTGTTGAAAAACAAATTGACCAACCAGATGCTCTTATGTGGTTGGACTTATCATTCAATAAACTATGTGATGTTCCAAAGGTAAGTAGAAGAAATATCATATTTACTGCTCTATTTAGTAAACAGTAATAAACTCTAATAAGATACCTCATTGAAATAAAAACAATTAATTGTTTTATGTCTTTGAGATGAAAAAAATGTAATGTCACAAATTGTAAATGAGGTTGAAACAGCAAGTGTAAAATTTCCTCTTCCTTCAGAATTCAGGACCCAATTATCATTACAATTGTTTGTTAGAACTTTTTTGACAATAAATTTATGAACAAACAACTCCATAAAAAAAGTATCAATTTTAAATATATGGTGGTATTTTAAATTTTTTAAAGAAAAATCCTGCAATTTTTTTCTTAGTCACTGAATACTGAAGGTGCTGTAATTGTACATTTCACAGGTTCTGTTGAGTATTATTGATATGAATTTCATTTTATTTTGTTAAAATGAAAAATACACCGCTATGTACATGGGAAAAAACTTGATGTTTGTACATTCCCGTGTCCTTTGCAATGGATTGACATTCATTTTTTAAATTAATGATGAAAAGTCTGTCTTAAGGTTGTGGACTAAATTCAAAATTTAAAATACTTTTCCTTCTGTATTTATTGCTATGTTCACCAAATTTTTTCACTACATAAATTAATCACAATCAAACAGATTATTACTTGCTTGAAGATTCAATTACATGCCTTGTATGTTAATATTTCATTGAGTTATGACATTAGATATTTTATGAAAGAAATATATTTCAGACAGGAATAATTGTTACGTGATGAAATCAGTAAATTGTGTCTCTCCATTAAATGGAAAAATGTTTTATTTCAGGAAGTCTTACTTTATCCAAACCTCAAAATACTCTACCTACATGCAAACAACATTAAGGCTTTAACTCCTTTGGCAATTTTGCGAAAAGTTAAAACACTGCAAAGTTTAACTCTTCGAGGTAAGTTTAACATTACAAGAATCTATTATTTCAGCAAAATAAATATGTTTGTAAATGTATAACATTAGTATACATATTGATTTGCATATTGAGTTTTTCTTCTTAATTTCAGGAAACCCAGTTGAAAAAATCTATACTTATCGACTTCTAGTCATTGCACTTCTTCCACAAATCATTAGACTTGACTATGTATTAATAACAGACACTGAACGTAAGGCACTCTTACCTCTCTGCTTCGGCAATAACCTTGTTCAACAGCTAGGAACTCCAGAGAAGAAAAATTCCAAAACCAAGTTTTAACACTTTTATTTAAAAAATGAGCTGGAAATATGTTTAATCCATAAAAATACAGCAAACTATATATTGTTTAACTCTGACATTAATTTTTTCAACTTAATCCACCTGCATGCAATACTGGCTTCTGCAACATCTAAACATATATCTTTTCCTAGTTTGCACCTGAAAGTAGAATGTCTCAAATAAGCCAACAATAATAGGCAAAGATCATTACAAGGAATGACAAAGAAAAATGAAGTACATGACATTGTGTGCTAAAATAACCACTAATTTATAACATATGTATTTTTTAATAAACATCTCAAAAACAGACCTGGTTTCCATATCAATAGTATNCCATATCAATTGTATCAATAGTATCAATGTCATGAGCAATATCTATGCCAGAACACCACTTTTCCACACCATTCCAAGCTATCATAACTCCATTATCTGTGCACAATTTAGAAGGAGGAATGGCCAGCTTGTATTCCATTTCCTCACACACAATTTGCAGCATACGAGATATGTATTTGTTGCAGGCAACACCACCAGATACCACCTGGAGAGAACAACAAATAATAGAAAAGGGCTTTTATTTTCATTTCTATATTCCACAACAGGTAATATCCAAATACCATGTACCAAAACTTTGTTACTGGAAGGGATTAAGGAATTCACTTCAACATAGTCCATGGCTCTTTGAAGTCTACGGCACAAATGAACAGACACTGCTAAAAGAAAACTAGCACTCAGGTCATATATACCTGGAATTAGTTCATCTCCTTCGACACCTAGAAATCAACATTGCATTAATATGTTCTCATGATTACCTTGTGTACACAGGGTTAACTAAATTATGAATATGGAAAAATTGGGGAAGCTATACTAGACCTAATCCTTGAGAAATACTCAAGATAGGCAAAGAAAAACCAAAACATATCTTTTTTTGTTACTTATAATCACAATAATTGTTAATACATTAAGATTTGAATGAAGATGAACAATGCCAAAAACTTGTGGATTTAGCTGCAAAATTATAATTTTATTGTATTATATCAGTTTATTATTTACACCATATTTTAGTCACATTGTTTTAGAAAAAGTAATGTTGCATTTCAGTTTATATATTTACCTGTATAGTAATTAACAGTACAATAAATAATTGGAGACTTAACATTTTATTAAGTTTAAAAAGTAGGCCATTTCATAGTAGAGAATTTTATTACATATAGATAAGTGAGATGTATGCGATTTCATTTGATGTGAATTTTCTTTCATGGTCATTTTGTCCAATCTGTTATTTTGAGAGATTTTGTATACAAATGCAAAAGATATTCCAAACAATATGAACACAGATTTCATATCAATATTTATCTATCCACACAAATAATTACCCTAAAATAAGCTTGTATCCCAGATATATATATTAGAGAAACACCTGATACTTTTGAAATAAGTAATAAGTTTTATTTTCTTCTTCTTAGTGCAATTTATAACAAAACCTCTTCTTATGAAAATATTGGAATTAAGGGGATGGTCCCTTGCTTGTTTCTGGAGTCAGATTATTAATGCCCACGTGGTCATATGCAGTTTGCAACAACTTTTTTGACAATAAAGTTTATTATTTATTTATTTACTTACTTACCAACCACTTTATCCTATAAGTGTACATACTGTGGTGTGGCATATGAATGTAATTAATCATCATATAACAATACAAAGATGAAGTTCAGTGTGTGTACTCATCTGGCCAAAATAAAGTAAAATGTTTTTAGATATCACTTCAGAATGTGATGTTTTTTGTGATATTTTAAATCTTACACTAAATTTATTGATTTTCCACGTGATTTACTGATTTTTTAGTCATATTGGTAACTCAAAAACTGCTGTCATTTCAATATTTTTCATATTGTCAAATGTTATACTCTTCAATACACCTAAAATTTCAAATCAATATTCAACTTATTTCAATGTTGTCTACACATCAAGACAATGTCATGAACAATAAAGAGTGAGTCATTCTCCAAGAATTTTCATAGATTACCTTTCTATATTGTCAATATAGAAAGGTAATCTATGAAAATTCTTGGAGAATGAATCACTCTTTATTGTATATATTGTGTGTATATATATATTACATATGTAAGTTTTCATTTGACGTTTTAAAAGTAAGCCCAGAGGATGTAGATGAAAGTTGTAATTATCTGGAGAGTTATGTAGTAAGAATTTCTGTCATGACACAATTATGGTCACTGACAGTTATTAATAGTTACAACTAAAAGATCATTATTGATTAAAATACTAAGAACTATAATATCTAAACAAATTTTGATTCATTGTTAGAAAGATTAAATGCACATTGAGAATAAACGTTTAACAGAACTAATAGAGTTCATTACAATAAATACTTGAAAGGTTCAACTAACCATATCTGTTTTCTTGAGAAAGTATATGTCTTCTAGCAGTATTTTTAAGTCCAGCAAAACTGAAATTACAATCACGATGTTTAGTCATTGTACTTGGAAAGGGAAATGCTAGAGGGTTTCCTTTAGCAGCTGCAGTTTCAATAGCTTTTCCTCCTGACATATTTAGAAATTCTGGACGATTGCGAAGCTTCAACCGCCGAGCTAACTATAAGAAAATGTGACAGTTAAATAGAATACACAAAAATAACGCAAATTATTCAACTGTGCATAATGACTGCTTAAGAAATTATAAGGAGACCTTGTCAAAAGCTTCTCCAGGAGCATCATCTAAACTTTCACCTAGAAGTAGAAAATCATTCACACCTCTTGCCACTGACAGCAGACAATGACCTCCTGATATCAATAAAACCAGGAATGGAAATTCTACCTGTAAAAATTAATACTTTTGAAAACTCTGTTTTCTTTTACTAATTTGAAAGAGGAAACAAAATTACCTTCTGAATCATTCGTACTGTTAATGCATGTGCTTCCATATGATGGATTGGTATAAAAGGCTTTTTAAATTCCTTTGCTAGTTTTTTTCCATAACTCATTCCGACAGCCAAACTAAGACCAAGTCCTTTATATGATCACAACACAAAAAATGATAAGCACATGTAAATTACTTAGGTTACTGTTAGAAGACATCTGGTTTTAGGGTTTTCATAATCGCACCTGGCTTCACAGTAGTAGCAATTGCATCAATGTCACTAATATTCATATCAGCAGCTTTCAGGGTATCCTGTACAACCTCTTCAATATTTTGCTTATGTAGGTCCCTTGCAATTGGAGGAATAATGCCTCCATGACTAAAATTTAGATATTTAATACAAAATTATCTTCCAATGATTCAAATTAATTTTGTAACATAATAAACAAAGTAAATTTACGAGAAAGTAAACACAAACCAACTTTTATAGTATAGAATAGTAAAAATTCTTTTTAGATACTCCTCTGGAGAAATCATAATACATTTTTATTGTGGTTCTAATATGTAAATACAAATATCTTTATGAGAAAAAGACATCATAATAATTGTTATGCAATAAATAAGTAATTTTTTTTCTTCAGTCTCTATTCAGAGAAAGTTATTTTTATTGGCTTATTAGCTTTTGAAATAGTCGGTAGAATTAAAAAGATGCTATAAATATTGGGGTTAAAATTTTAAATTCTTCAATAAAACAACGAGAATTCATATCAACAACATTAATTGTCAGTTGAAAAGTTATGCCTAGAAAAGTGTTTGAGCTATTCCTGCAAGCAAGAGAGATAATGCAGTATATTTTACATCCCATTGCAGAACCACAATTACAGATCCAGTCCCTATATTAAATTTCCAGCAGAGGAGCTTGGATATTTAAGGTATCTGTTAATATAACTTTTTTCAAGTCTCATTAACATAGATGACATGATTCATTCAACTTCATGCAACTAAATGCATTTAATTATCTTCGAGCTAATCTTAATGAGTTGTGCTATATTTATGGAGCACACCAACTACTGATGTTTTCTTTATATTCCCTGCCTAATATTCACAATAACTCTAGTTAAATTTTAAAACTTTTGTCTAACAAACATTTCATCAATACCTCACATTCCACACAACATGCTGCCTCATGATAAAAATAATTCGTGAAATGACAAAATTTTACGTAATGATAGAAATGGTAATTTAATCCATTAAGTATTGTAGGTAATAAAGATGTTAATATTTTATTCATTAGAGGAAGAGATAGTTATAATCATAGTTTTATTATATTCATTATGAAAATGTCATTCTTCATTATTAAAAACTCATGAGTACTCTGTTCCCTGTCCTCAAAGTTCTAGTATTTAAGAATGTGATTCTGTTCCAATGCTCCAACTTAATTATCCTTTAATGAAAGAGAGAGTTTCAGTTTCCAAACAGGAAATATTTTCTTCAACAGAAAACTCAATGAGTAAGAAGTGACTGTACAAGTTATTTCTCTGAAATAAAATATATCTTCTTCAATTAAATACTTTCATCCTACAACATTATTCTTGCTGGAAATCACACCTAAATTTCTTATATCTCAATAGAATATTTTAACAGAAAAATAGATATGTATTTCTTCCAAAATTGATATTATTGTTACAATGAGGAAAGTGTCTTAAAGCTCAACACACACAATATAAAAGAACAAAAGATGTGGTAATATATAATAATGATCATAATATAAGCTAGTCAAAAAATAAATGAACAAATAACCACACAATGAACCTAATGATCCATTAAATGACCAGTATATGAAACCTTAATGTTAAACCTTTAAAAAATATTTACTTTAAATGAATTTCTTGTTGGGAACGAATTGCTTCTCCCCATATTTTCCCTGTGTCATCAACAATTGCACAGCCAGTATCATCACAACTAGTTTCAATGCCCAGTATTCTGCAATTTTTTGAGAAGCCAATAGAAGATGAACATATAGCAGAAAGTTTATTTTTACTAAAAGTTAAACTCATGAATTTCTTTGCGGCACTTAATATTGATATCATGGTTCTTTCACATGTAACTGATAATTTTTTGCTATCTTCCTGCACCTCAGAAGTTGATTGATTCACAATTAACAGTAAAACAATTAGGAACGTTCTGCAAACATAAACCACAAAAATGTAAAAATATAAATAAGAAATATGTTCAGAT
The DNA here is from genome assembly GCA_002313205.1 of Laupala kohalensis. NCBI lineage: Eukaryota > Metazoa > Arthropoda > Insecta > Orthoptera > Trigonidiidae > Laupala > Laupala kohalensis. The sequence goes on along the minus strand of NNCF01131722.1, from coordinate 33,900 downwards.
TTCTCCCCTTAACCCAAAATTACTTCTTAACCTCAATCAATGACACTGGATTTTACAAAATGATATGCCGGCACAACCCAAGTTTTGGAAAGGCCATGAGCTATATTAATCATATTAATGTATGTCAACTGCTTTCAGAGCACTGAATGCAGGATCTTCAGGATTTAAATTGTGCTCAACAACCACTAACTATTAAAGTACTACATTTAAACTCGTACCACGGATAAAATCGACAGAGGAGAATGAATAATCGATCACACAATAAATCGATAACTGACAGAAGATTCGACTTTCTTAATCGATATACGACCGATCCCTTGGGGCTTTCCAGTTACGCCGATTGCTGACTAGTTTACTGTAGTCGACTTTGCGAGCATTCCATCCAGCATTTCATTTGATTACATCCATGAAAAAAGTTGACTGTAGTCAACTTCACTTGACTTCGCAGCAGGAGGAGGAGGCGCAGTCAGAATAATCGATAGGATCCCAAAGTCTCGAAAGAATCGCGCTGGGCTGAGAATGAGAGTTGAGTCCAGTCAGAAGATTAGAATTAGAAGAATTGTCAAGTAATTCCTTGTTTATTAAGCATTTTGTGATCGTTTTCCTCACAAAAACTTCGCTCGGAAACGCGAATGGAATACAAAAGTGGTGTAGAAGTCGACTTCTGGGTTCGCGCATGCGTGTTGAGTTACTGAAATACTTTTCGTGAGTTAAACGTTCACAAAATGCTTAATAAATAATGAATTACTTAGTAGAGGTTTTTGACTGGACTCGACCCTCATCCTCAGTCCAGCACGACTCTTCTGAGTCTTTGTGATACCATCGATTGTTCTGACTGCGCTCAACTGTCCTCTTCAGCGAATTCAAGCAAAGTTGACTACAGTATACTTTTTTATGAATGGAATGCTCGCAAAGTTGACTGTAGTCTACTGTCAGCAGTTGGCGTAACTCGAAAGCACAAAGCATTTCCAAGAATGGAGGGAAGGAAGGTGGGTCGAAGACCTACCGGCTTTTAACTGTGCCAAGATGCGAAGGTAGAGTTTATAATTTAACGGAGAACCGCCAGCAATAACTTTAGAGCTCGTAATTTCTCACACAACCATATTTACTACCTCAAATTTTCGTAGCCCTTTAGGCGTGAGCTGTTCCTCGTAGAGACCTACATGTAAGATCTTACATGTAGGTCTCTAGTTCCTCGAAGTTCGTCTCTTATGCCGGTAATTCCCTTGGCGTTGCGAGTATGTATATCTGCCAACACGGACAAGTGTAGATGAGAGATGTCCTTATTCAATGTATTTACTCTACTGTGGCAAATACACAAATTCATGAAAACCCGTATCCGTCCCCTTGTTGGTTTTTAGTCGCACATCAAAGGACTCAAATAAGGCAAATATTTGCGTGAGCCGTCTACACTTGGGTTGCCGTGAGAGCGCGCGTGAACGAGATTTGTTGATATTCTGATTTTTAACCTATATTTTGACTTTTCTTATTCTAGTTTCTTTAATATGGACTGGAACATTTATGCGGGCTGGGAAAATGAGACAGTATAAATATCACTTGAATGTTAAATACAGCCCGTCCATCATCGGTATAAGAAAATATATGCAGCATTATTGTGTTATTTGCGTGTTCGAATCATGTGAGGATGGCATGTTTGTGATATTTGTGAGTTCGTCAAATATTTAGCCAAATACAGCGGATACCCTAAATAAATGCCGCAACGCTAAGTGAAGTGCTATCATTAGGGCGGGTTCACATCACAGATTATGGAAGGTACAGATAGTTCACTCCCATAAGCCCAATGGTTACCTTAGATGCACCACTGCGCGCCACGGGGAAGGACCAGAGCTATCGTCAAAATTGCAATTAACAGCCATCTCTTTTCCTCGTTTTACATAGCATAATTTTCATCGGGTACCCACTGTCATATTTTGCAGAAGGCTACAAATAATTAACCTGCAGTAGAAAGTCAGAACCAGCTATTCTAAATGCGTGATTCGAACTAAAACACGCACAAATCAACACCGAGCAGAGCTCGAGTAGCTTAAATTAGTTGCAGTCGCCACATGAAGACCATATGCTTGCCGCCAACGTCAAAACTCACTACGCGAGCAACCAGTTGAACGAGTTGTGGGGGCTGGTTAGTTCGGCTCCTTGCTAGAGGAGCGCTGCTACGAGTGATCCATCTGTACCTAATATAATCTGTAGTTCACTTGTCCGATTTACACCGGCGTTCGTGGTACCGCGCATATCAATCGCAAGTGAAAATCGCATGTAATGGTTCACATGGCGTTGACGCGGAAAGTTGCAGAGTTATGTAGCGAGACTCAGCGAGTGAATTATCAAATCTGTAATTAGATAAGATAAGAGTCGAGGTCTCGTCTCATGCGCTCTATTTGAAACATTACCATTGGTTCCTTTCATACCGTGCGTTTTCATTGGTCCCCTATGCTCCTGGCGTGCCCATAAACCCATTCAAATGCCCGGTGCAATGCAATGTCGCGTTGGAACATAGCGATATAACAATAATATACAATGTCGCGTTGGTCGTTGCTATGTATATATTTAGCGTTGTCTTTGTCCCAACGTCGGGAGAGGATAGAACCCAGAGGAAATAATTAGAATACTCGCTTGGCAATAGAGTAATTCTCTATTCAGGTTTTGGCGTTTGGTTAATAAAACATTGACACATATAAACTATAACAAAGGTTTAATAATTGAATTTGCACATAAGCTCGAAGAGAGCTTACAATTAAAAAGTTATAATGATAATAAGCAAGTGATTACATAGTTATGTTAAATGCCCTTATCGGAGCGAGAGATCAAAATATTGCATTAACATGTTCTAAAGACTCGTAAGGACGTCAAGGCCCATTTAGAATGTTCCATATGCTTCCAATTACCGTCAATACAGACTGTCATCAGAACTGTTGTCGGCTGCGCCCCGTGAAGCCGCGCAGGACGCTTCTTGCGTCCCGTCGCCGACACACCCAGTCTCGGGCACGTCACATCGTCTCCAGCGAGTCCCCCATAGAAGAGATGATGATCAAGAAGAATCGGATGGGCGGTTACCAGCTTAAGTAACCGTGAGGGGTGTGCGGGGGGATTGGTATGTAACTTCCCGAAAGCGCAACGAACCCTGGAACCCGCCCTCATAGGGGTGGGGGATTCCATGTGGATATTTGAATGTATTGAGGAGCTCTTCATTATAGGAGAAGTCATTGGGAAGGGAATCGTTGCACACGGCTCTACGATAATTTGTGGAGATGGTAAGGCGTTGTCTTATGCATTTAAATGCAATTAGGAAGAAAGAGGGAGGAATGTCACATGGAGAGGGGTGACAGAGTGCAGTGGCGTGGCGAGTCATACGATCGTGTGTCATCTCGAGCTTAACCGCAGAGAAAAATAGGTTCTCTGGGTTAAACACAGAGACTGGACAAACAGGAAAAGGTTCTTATCTCTCGCGACTGACGCCACGGAGATCCGGCTGAAGAGTCACGATTAAAATGACACTAACTATTTAACCTATCGATTTAAAGATCCGCCCTGGAAATATATTATAAAATTCTTGCGTAATGTCAGCTTTGCGTAATATTATAAACCTTTGCGTAATGTCAGCCTCGTGACATAACCTCCCCTCCAAATTTGGCCGGTCCCACGGCCAAGGTAAGGACGTAAGGCACTAAGCTATGGAACGTCCGGACCCTGTCGTTTAACAATGTATACGCGAAGCGCATTATAAACTACACTGAAAGAAAAGCACACAAAAAAACACAAATACAAAAGTGTAGTATCTAATCAAAAATAATAAACACACAAGGCTGTGTAGAAAACGTGTAGGTAACATCATAAAAACTCTACAGTACATAATACAGCGTACTGATAGACACAAACAGGAAATGTCTCGATACATAGCAAAAAATCAAAAGATAGTGTGTTAAATTGTACGCAAATCATAGTGCGTCATTGGAAAATAAAGTTCAAGAAACACAAGTGATACATAGTGTGGTATGTGTTAACAAACAAAACATAAACAATACGTAAAAGATTGATGGATACAATTAAAAAAATTACAAAAGAAAATTTCCCATTTCTTGAGAGGACATAAAGATTATTCTTGAATACATGAATGCTTCTTCAGAATACATGAAAAGGTCTACTGAATACATAGAAAGGTACCTTTTGAGTACATGAAAAGTATCTTCTGAATTCATAAAAAGTTCATTTAAATAGGTTCAAAAATCTGCAAATAGCACAAAAAGTTCAAGTGAATACATAAAAATCTTCGGATAACATAAAAAGTTCATGTAACTAGGTTCCTAATGTGTTAAACATTCAGTGAACGGAAAACAAGTAGTGAATTCTACACTGGGCAGGGAGGGACGTCGAAATGACCATTAAATGTTCAGTATGAAAATGTTCATCCAAATAACACCTCACTTCGTAGCATCGTCTTGAGATGGACGGAGGGGGGGGGAACGTACTCTTCCCCAACGTGCTGCGCAGAGCAAACTGTTGTAGACCAGCGGGAGATATAACTGAAGTCTCCGCGAGCAAACGTTTTGCCAGACGACAGGAGACGTCAAAAACACTGTATCCTTGTCGTTCCAATTCTAGGGAACTTATCAAACTCGTTGTGGCACGCAGCACATGACGTGGGCGTGTTAACAGAATAGAGATATTAGGAGACAAATAATAAAAATTAAAAGAAACCAAAAGAAATAAACCACATCGGCGAGACGGAGGCGGCGGCGATCTGTAGGCGGAAGCGACGGCACTTTCGCCCAGGCGCCATCCCGTGTCCCGTTCGATGCCGGGGCGGCCGTCCGGGCGCGCAAGCCGCGTGGAACGTAGCCTCGCCGGGGGTGGCTTCCACCTAGTCGCTCACCGCGAGGTGGGCTTACGTTGCGGAGCACATGAAGTTGAGGGGGCATGAGAAGTATCCTTCCGCACTAATGTTAGTTCTAGAGGCGGGCAACCACTGAATACTAAGGCACAACACCAATGAATACTAAGGCATTGCACTGCCGACACTAGACGGCACTGACCAGTACTTGCACTGACGGTAATACAATAAAGTTAGTGCATACGCTTTACCTGCATTCACGTTGGGATACGAAGCAGGTATGCGAGAGAAATTTTCTCATGGAACATTTTTTTAGCAAGTATAAAAAGTATTGCACTACGTTAAACACTTCACAAAAAGGGTGGATTATCAAAGTGATAATCACGCTACACACAACATAGTCTAAGTGTACAAACTTTCAGATAGATATAACAATAATTAATTGTTTCTTTAACTAACTAGTGAAATTAAATCGTACATATCGATCAATAAACATGTGAGATGAATTACTTAATACAGGCAAGCATAACTATAAAAACCATAACATTAATAATATGGTTTTATAATATCGAGGCTAACGTAAAACTATACTCCCTGGATAATGTAGAAATATTAAACTTACAAATATCTCATTTGATTATGATACTTCTGTCCAGGTGGACTTACATCGTGTAGCTAAGTCCGTGACCCGTCCTGGGTACGAAATGAAACCACCCGTTTCCATTACGGAGGCTTTCCTTCATCAACTGACATGATTCATTAGAGCACAGCGGCTCTCTTTTCCCAAGATCTAGATTGCGGGATAACCGAAATCTAAAATGCGAATCATCTTTTTAAAAAATACAGGAGAGAGTGGGAGAAAGTCTACTGTTCTGTAAAAACGTAGCTGGGGCGCGAGAAGAGTGAATCAGACCATTCGCTTACGACGCAAATATACAACGCAAATGTCTCAGTCGGTCTACCGACCACTGTCAGAACTCAAAAGTCCTTATAGGACGAAACCGAACAATCCTACCCAGAGATCGGCGATGGGTGAACAAACCATAGCCTACGGTGGAAATAATGGTGTGGGTGAGCACGGGGGAGGGAGCGTTCAATTCCTTGCCCTGAGCTCTCTACTCAAGAGTTCTACAACGCGTAGCCTTATACCAAAAAAATTAAAAAGAAACTTCCTTAATCAAAGGGATTTGCCTTTGACATAAGGGAACGGACGCTCCCAACACTTAAGACGGATCTCAACGTGGATCTGGCCCGTGAACAGGTATCAACACATCTTACCTGTACTCAAGAAGCAATAAAATTCACGACGGATCTCTCAACTACTACGTTTAAATCCCCAGAAGCAACGTAATAGTCTCATCGAAAATGGTTCTGACATGATCCCTCAAGATAATTTTAATAACCGTTGCGTGTCTGATTCAGCCTCTCCAACGCAAAAGTAAAGAAAAGGAAAAAATATGTTTATATATGACTGACTGTTCCAGCGCGTTGGCTAGTACTATGCCAGTCACGATAAATATTCCCGCTAACATATCACTTAAAATTCTTTGGGCTACACTAACAGCACGCACCCCGGGGAAAAATATTGCAAACGCCAGGGGGATCATTACGTCTGAACATCCAACTTGCTAATGTCGAAGCTAAATTCCATAATAAATGTAAATTAATTCCTAAATCGGAGCGTAATTTTTGTTATATAAAAACGCTGACTATTTATTAGTCAGACATTCCCCTTTGTTTTCGAAAAAGGTGACTACATTCTTGTTATGCAAATAATTTGAATTCATAAATACAAGAGAAAATTTCGTAATGCAAATCCCATTTAACTTCGAATTAATATAATAGAGAACAGGAATTTTTTTTATTATAAACGATAAGATAATTACTTCAGGAATGTCTAAGAAAAATCAACTCAAAAATCCATCTCCAAAAATAGAAAATAGCACTATTATATGTAGGAAAAATAAATTCTCAACTGTTGGCATTTAAAGAAGAATAATTATAATTCATTCTTATGAAACACTAAATCAAACGAAATATATAACATAGGGGTAGACAAACAGATAAAAATAAATTTACTTATACAAGTTAACAGTGTAATTTTGAAAATTAAATCCTTGGAATAAAATCCAGTCAAAAAAGGTATACCACACAAAGCCTTTTTTTTCAGAAGAAATCAACGGTTTAAGACTAACAGTTCATTTTAAACACGTATTTATTTAACATATTTATTTCTTAATATAGTTATATCGTATGAAGAATATGCAGTATGAAATTATAGCAATGACCTATTTCTTTCGATTTTATGATCAATCATTTATTTATGAATATCGACTATAAATGATCATTATATCTCTCAACCTTACTCACGTCTCGCTGCGACGTATCAATTTATCCAGCTATCTAGATCAATCTTACGCAAGCCAAACGTATCTTTCTGCGCAAACTAGCGGACTTCTTAATCACACGTGATCGCTACCCCCCTCTGGAGAAAGCCCAGGAGGAACAACGCACCTGCTAGATAAAGGGCTCTTTTTACAGAGGGTTTCCCCAATTATCAACAATCCTGCACGTCGTATCACGCGTCTGCTTCCTGAGATTTCCACATTACTGTCAAGGGGACTCCCCGTCCTTACTGAGACAGCCGACAGGAATCGTAATGATTCATTGGTTATCTGAATCATCCGAGCGAGGCTATTATGCCTGCCCGTGATATAAAGCTTATTTCTCAACATGCATGATTTCTGTTAATTCGTGTTCACGCTTCCTGTCGATTCAATAATTCACCGGTGAAACAATTCTAAATGGGCCTCTATACTCAAGAAAATATGTATCAACTTGTCACATCTCCCAACGTTTACGAGATGGATTAAAGATTAGTATCACATCTCCCAACTGAAAATTAATATATCTGCGGCGCGCATAATACCGCTCACACTAAACTAATAATGAATGCCGCTTTTTGCGTCTTCTGCGACACGCTGAATTATACTTACTGCCTTTGTACGAGGTATGAGGCAAAGTAAAAATTACAAAGATACTTAGGGGGACTTTGTACCAGTTGGGGGCTACTTAGTTTGGCGCCTTGCTAGCGGTAATTCACGAGTGATCCATCTGTACCTAATGTAATCTGTGGGCTCTGTAAAGCTTCTTTAGAGCTCTAATTCAACAACCGTTATACCGTTCTTATTCAATCCTTTCACTCCTGTATAGGGCTATAGTAAATTTCTTCCATCTGATACGATTCGCCGCCATATGTTTAATTTCGTTCCACGACTTCCCGTAGTTTTCCACCTCCTTTTGAACAGTTCTTCGCCATGATCCTCTTGGACGTCCCACTCTTCGCTGACCTTGCGGATTCCATTCCAGTGCCTGTCTCTCGATGTTGTCCTTTGGTTTTCGAAGAGTATTGTCAATCCACCTCCATTTACGTTTTTGGATTTGTTTCTCTATTGGTTCCTCGCCCGTGAGTTCCAACAAGGCATCATTTCTTATTTATAACGGCAAAATATCCTGAAAATTTTTCTGAGGCATCTATTGACGAATATTTGAAGTTTATGCTTTATAGACTTATTGGCCAGCCGTGCCTCTGAGCCATATAGGAGCACTGCTTTAACGTTTGTCTTGAAGATGTTTAATTTGGTCGTTGTTGATATGAACGTAGTTCCCCCATATAGGATTGAGCTGAACAAAAGCGGCATTTGCTTTACAGATACTATTTTTAACATCTTCCAGGGTGCCGCGTGTATCAGTAACAATGTTTCCAAGGTAAACAAAGGTGTTCACTCGTTCAAGCCCTTGATCCTCAATCTTTTATGACTTGAGTTTTAGGCTTAATACGAAGATATTTGTTTTCGTGGTACTTATTTTTAAACCAGCGATTGCAGCTTCGCGTTGCAGGTGCCATACCTTTTGTTGAGCATCGATATACTCATGGCCAATAAGCAGATGTCTGCATAATCCAAATCCTCTAATACTTCACAGAGGTTCTGTTTCTACTCACTAGTAACTCTTCTCATGTCATCCACTACCAGAAAGAATAACAATGATGATACGATACAACTCTGTCTCACGCCATTTATTACTGGTATTAGGTTAAATAATTTCCCATTGTGTATTATTTGGCACCTATAAACCTTATAGGTATCTTAGATGATATTTATTATCTTTTGAGGTACACAATACTTCATCAATGACATCGAATGTTTTAGATAAATCAAGAAAAACAAGATTTTCCCCATGGTCAAGAGAAGCGGTAACATCATTTAAGAAAGAAAATATGGCGCTGGTGGTGAGAAAGGATTTCCAAAATCCATGTTGATCGTCAGAGATAATGTTATTTTTTGATAGAAAATCTAGAAGACGCTTATAGAACAATTTTTATTGAAGAATATTTTAGAAAGTGGGTAGTAGGGAAATTGGTCGATAATTACCAACATTGCGTTTGTTTCCTTTCTTGTAAAGGTTACACTTTAGCTCTCTTAAATATGTTAGGAAACACCCCTTCCGTTAAAGAACTATTAAAAATGTTTATGAGTGTATTTAATATAACGTGTAACGAAAATTTAACAATACATTCATGTATATCATTTATCCCGGTTGAAAATTTGTTTTTTAATGAACTGATGATTTTCATGATTTCACTGGCGTTAGTTTCGGAAGTGAACATAGAATGGGGCACGTAGGTGGAAAAATTCGGAGGACATTGGTTTTGAGATATTGAATTCGTTATTTTACCTACTTCTGAGAAATAAGAATTAAACAAATTTGCGATGTCAAGTGGATTTGATACGATTTTGCCATCGTTTTGTAGGGAAATGTTTTCTTCGCGATTTTCAGAAGTTGACGTGTAATTTTTAACATTATTTCACATGGTTTTGGTCCTGTTGTTCGATTTTAGTATCTGCCTGTTATTTTCCAGAACTTTAGCTGCGTAGACTACTTACTACAGAGAATAGTCTTATATTTACGGAAATAATCATGACCAGGACCCGGATTTTAATGACCTAAAATATCTAAAAAATCAGTAAAATGATCCTATAAATTACTTTAATTTTTTTCTTTATTTCAGAGTATGAGAATACAGCACAATACGTGCTTCTGTAACGTTAGAACTGAAATTAATAATTAATATTTATTTAAACTCGCAAATTTGTATGGTGTAGGAAGATAAGCGTTTAAAAAATCTACCTTATTCAGAATTATTGCAGTAGATAACCAGCAGCATGCGCAGGTTCTCGAAAGTTAGGAAATGCCTGTTGTCGGAAAGCACATTTTTGTACTGTGAGAAACCCCTTTCCACATCCGCTGATACAACTGCAGCATACTTGAAATACGCTAAATCAGTGGCAATGCGATCTTCTTCAGTGCAGGAAGTATCAAATGTTATCATTTGAGAAATGCGACACAAAGTTTTTTATCCGGAGTTTTTATCAAGGACATTTTCCACTTTCTTAGATATCCTTCTTCCAACTTCTCCCCCTACACTTTTCAAATCAGACGCAATTTTGTTAACTAGAGTTAGAGAACTTTCCAGACTTGCACCTTTTTCCTGTACACGTGTGAATCCTTGTGTTAAGCAACTGAAATTTGTCGTTATTATGGTTATCTGTCCTTCAATTTCACGTTTGAAAATAGAGTTTTAGCCGTATCGTCTTTCGATAACACGATTCATCATCTGGAATGATCGCAATGAATCTATCCAGGTGCCCCATATGGTGATGATGACAGGTTCTGGTGGGAGTGGAATATCGGGAGCCATGGACTCGAAGAGCAATTTACGAGAGGGAGCCTAGACAAAAATTTTCTTCGTCTTTGACACTTGAGAAAAATTTGCTCTAACTTCCTCTGCAACTCTATGCATATCCTGTGCTAAGCAAGTAATGTGCACCATTTTCGGGTAAAAAGCTTGTATTGACTATCCTGCTTTCACAATGTGGTGCTGAAGATAAAGAAAATATGGCGCTGCGTCAAAGACAAAAAGCAAGACGTCGTCATTTCTGGTACCCTCAGGTCACAACAAAAACATACATTTTCCAAAGAATCAATAAATTGCGGAGTAATTAACAGTTTCTAATACTTCACTTGTAAGCAGAAACACTTCACCTGCTCCGTCGATCTCCAATATACTAATGATCATGTTAGCCATTTAACGATTTTCTACATCACTCGTTTCGTCAATTGATATGAAAATCTTTTTTTGTGTACTTTTCCCCATATCTTGTCAATGGTGTTTTCGTAACATTGTGGCAGTTAGTTCTTCCAAAGAATTAATTCGTCTGGGATAGGACATCCGAAATGTGGTTCCAGAAAACTCTTCAATTTAGCATTGTTCAATGTCCAAAATGTCCAAGTAAAGCTTCACAAAAGTCTGTAAAAATCTGACGATTTATTCTCCTTCATGGATACACTTTGTTGCAGTAAAAGTTGCGTGGATTTCTTCTTACTTGCGAGTTCCACTGCCCGTATATCCTTATCGCGACCCACATGTTGCCGAACAGAGAATTTTCTTTCGGCTGATACCTTTGTTTCGCACATCTTACAAAATAACACTTCACCGTCCGTAAAGAAAACATCATCTCCAAATTCAGATACAATTTGTCTTAAATGACAAGATTTAGATGGTTTTATTTTATGCATGGCTGAATGAAACTACGAGCACTGAACTAAACAACAAACTTTCCTTTCAGAAAATCTGTACATAACTAAATCTGTGACAATGAAAATAACGGATGAAACGCTTGCTTTTCAACTTGCACATTGTCGAGGGGCCTTTTTTGCTACCTCAGGCACAGTGGAAATAGGAGAATTGCTTGCTACGACAACAATATACGGTATAGGTAAGACCGACTCTCAACACGTATATTGTCGACTTACTGATCAAATATCCAAGTATTTCGATAGATTAAAAAGAAATGTTAAATATTTAGTAATTTTAGTTAATCTAATTTCTTGCAAAAAAAGAAAGATGGGCCAGAAAAGGGATTAAGTCGCAAAAAATGACGTAATAATTGAAAAAAATGTTCTAAAACTTAAAAAGCAGAAAATATGACGAAAAAATCCCAATAAAAGTAATATTTTTATAACCAGAGATTTGTGTTCAGGATTTTAATACTTAAGAGCAATGCATACTGCATAAGGAAAAGAAGATGACATGGATGACATGTCATCAAAATCCGGGTCCAGATCATGACATTCAGGTGGTTTCACATAATTTTGAGTTTTGAAAGATAATGTAAACGGCGTTTGTTTTTGGAAGAAATCCTTATCCCTCGGGTGATCCATCTATTGGATTTCTTTGTGTTAATTAATTTGAGTTTTATTGGAAAACTACAATTGTAATGTTTGAATTTTGAAACAAATACATTGAATTTGTCGTCGGTGTTTTGGCAATTGTAAACATCTTTCCAAGTTTCCTCACGCAAATAATTTGTAAATATGATACATTTGTGTCGTTAAACTGTCTAGAATACTTGTAAATGATTTTATGTGGTTTCAGTTTATCTTTAATGGTCAACATTTGAGTAAGGTGATAGCTGTATCCGGCACTGAACACTTCAGAGAAATACGAGATTTCATTGTTGACAATAATCTGATCTAGCAATGTTTGAGATAAACTGGAGAGGCGAGTGGGGTCGTATATCGTAGTTACAAGGTTGAAGGAGTCGATAAGATTCTTAAATCGATTTACGGGTGAATTTGCGTAATCGGGAGCACACAGGAAATCTATGTTTAAATCACCACATATAACGATAGATTTTTTGAATTTACGTGTAATACGTTTTAAAATCTCAAAATTCCGAAAAAAAAAGGCAATATCTGATTGAGGAATACATAAAACAATAATAGCTATGTCGGTCAAATTAACTGCATAATATTCGAACACGTTATCAAAGCAGAAGTTCTCGAAGTGTGACAATTGAGAAGATAAAATATCATTATGAAAATAGATACACGTACCTCCGTGGGGATGTTTTCCTTTAAAAATTTGTCGACAGTAAGAACCTGCTAAATAATAATTAGAAATATAAGTATCATTGATGTTGTTGGTTGAAAGCCAATATTCTGTGAGACAGCAAATCGAATGGATTTTCGTGTACAAGAATTTCAATGTCAGTCAATTTGTTTGAAAGCTATTGGACATTATGATGAAATATAATTATTTTATTGTCGCAAAGAGTTTGTGATTCTCGAAAAATGGAATCGAAATTAGATCGTGGAGGGGAATATGAATTTGGTACAGCTTCTAATCCAGGATCAAACCCGCACACTGCACCCAAACGCGATTGTCACCTTCGAGCACCACATCGTACTCTTGAGCGCAAGTATTAACTTTGGTAGTACATCAGTATTTACTTTGATAGTACATTGTTGAATGTCATCAGCTCGTGGCGGAAGAATGAACAACCACTGGATAGGACCGTAGAAATTTACTATCTAGGTATATCTTGGTAGGTAGTATATTTCTACGGATATGACATGAACGTAACAATGCAGACGGAAGTATAAAATCTACTACACGAATGTGTGCCATCGTAACTTGACATTGTGTATAAAGAGAATAGCCGTGTTTTCACAGTCCCAATCGTATACAGCACTTCTACTTAATTTTTCAAAAACCGCAGCTTCAGCACCATCTTTCACCAGTAATTTTGTTCTTGTCCATGGAAAATTAAATGTTTCTGTACCTTAAAAAGTGTAATAATTTTTTTTCTTCTTAATCACAATTAAAGTTTCGCATCTATCACTATCCTCTGTCGCTCTCAAATGTTAAAGTAATCTCGAAAGTAGAACTTTACTGTACCGAACCGCAAACTTACAATTTGCTTTAGAATTTTCAATTTTCTTCTTCTGAGGTTGGGATTTTTTATGGAACATACTATGCCAAAGACTATATTATTTAGTTATGACGCCACCTAAAATATTAGACTGTATCCGCCCCTAGTGTTTGGTGTATTTATATGAAGAATTTATGTTCGCATAACAACGTTCTCTCAAATGCATACTATTCTTGTATACATGAAAATGTAAACAAATTGATTTCCATTCGGTTGCGGAATTATTAAGGCCTTTTAACTTATTAAATTACTAGCTGAATACCCGGCTTTGCACGGGTTAGGGAGAAACAATAATATAAATATACTACATAAATAAAAACAACAAATTATAAAGTACA
>NNCF01131722.1:0-17921 GCA_002313205.1 Laupala kohalensis | reverse complement strand
CAATAGTGTTCTTGCAAAAGTATCCTGCTGGCATAGTTGGAAAAATGCTGTTAAAGTTGTGTTTGGCGGCTGATCAATCACTCTTGCGGCACTATCAGTTGAGAAGTATACTCGTTGACCGTTTTCTAAATGAATGCTAAGGTGAACCACAGTAGGATACCGTTCATGAATGGAAAATCCGAAGATTCGCCAAACAGCTTCGTTGCTACTGACGTATCTTCCCAACTGATAACGCTTTACTTCATTGTTGGTGTCTTCATAGCAATTCTTTTTTTTGTTTCTATGACAGCAAAAAAGTAAACAAATTATATACATACATACAAACACTCTCCTTTATATATATAGATTAAATTTCAATATCGTAGGGTAATGGGAAGGAAAGTGAAATTAGTATCTTCTTAAAACAAACAAACTAAAACGTTTATTTATAACAAGATATAAACGAGAACGCAGAAGAGCGCATTTTACTTTGTTTAAAACCATTAAAGGTTTTACTTTTTCACACAGAAACTTCATTATGTACGCAATAATATAATTATTTAAATATTTATGCTTGTGCAACGTAACCACTATATATACACGATTCTAATATTTCATAAACGTTTCGATCAAGGGTTTGTTTGGAAATTACTCCAAAAAGTGAGAGTAAATATTGTCTTCGCCAAAGATAGAAAAACTGCTTTTCATATTCTCATTCAGGCAGTATTTTCAGAAATCCCGTGCTCTAGTATACATTACGATAAATTATCTGACGTATACATTAACACTTACATTACTGTACCACGACTCATATTGCTCGTATAAAAAAGATGGATGAAACAAAATTTGAATCACGCTCCTGCAACATCTCGTTATTGAGATAGCAGCTCATCAATTCACATATTTTTATTATAACGAGGGGCGAATATGGCAGTATGCTCATGAACTTTGGTGACCTTGTATCTCAGTCAGTAACGGAATGTTATTAAATTGGCTCAAGGCGAACTCATCCGCACGGTCAAGGAATTCAGGTACTGAAGATCGCATTCTTCATTTGGGTCGGGTCGATCACATCTCCGGGGTTTTCCTACCGATCTTTTCCTTATCGCTGAGCAAGACGTAACTTTTATGTCGCGAAGGGTACAAGCGGAGAGGAGGGCTGGTTTATGAAACGTCTGAGTTCTGAGTTTGTGTTGAGAATCTTGGAATAATGCTTCCATTTCCAGAAATGGAAAAGTAAATAATATAAGAGGTTTTAGAGAACTTCCACTCTTTTCGAGAAAGACACATTATAAAAGTGAATACTCTCATCCAGTAAACAGATTGAATTGAGACTTAATTAATTCGGCGACGGTCAGTACCTCTTAATTTATCAGTGAAAGATCGTGGGCTTAATGTTTATATTCAATAAGATAAGATCGTCTGCGGCTCAATAGTCAATAAATACAATTAGCTGTAATGTACGTCTTATCCATTTAAAAACTATGACTAATCAGGCTATGTGACCACAACTATAAATTTACGAACTCTTAAAGGGGAAATATTATTAAAAAATTTTTAGAATATGTTATAAATAGTATTTATACTATTTTTAACATAAATAATAGTTATTGAAATGAGGAACTTCACGTTTTCATAGTTTTGTCTAGATTGATGTTATTAGTTTCTTATGGGACATCAATCGCGCGTATGCATTACTTTATCTCACGCTATCGATTATTATGTGGTAAATATTTTCATTTATGTACATAAACCATTTGCGAGGGTATCGGTGGAATGAAACTATAGTTATTAAAATTTTCACTCTCTTGGGGTGGTAAGGGGTGGATATGATTTTTCGATACAACCCAACTGATCCGTATCTTACTTTTTCTCTAATTCAACTAAAAAATAATAAGCATTCTTAAAGACTCAAGTAAAGGAATTAGCTTATTTCACTATAAAGAGAAACGATATATGCTAGACCAAGTTATAAGAAAATTTCACACTGATGTACTTGTCATTTCACAAACAAACGAATTTTTTAAATGGTATTTTATAATAGCATTTTCAGGTTAATACTCTTGATGATGTTGTTCTTCTTGAGAATCTTCATCTTCCTCTTCTGATTCTTCTACATCCGTTAAAAATTCCTCATTTCCTTCATTGTTCTTTATTTTCAGCATCAACTAGATCTTCATGCTCTTGTAGATCGTCAGTATATTCATGGTAGAAATCTTCAAAAGTGTTGAGCGGAACATGTAACCTATAACATCAACATCTTGAAATAAGTAAATGATTCTTGTTTTCTCATCCCAAATTCGACAAGAATTGCCAGTGTATCAAACAAATTTTCCTCTTTGTACTCTGGGATTAACTTTCTTGAGATGACCTAGAACTTTGGCGCAGACCACACAACCATAAAGTATAATACGAGACAGATTTTGGTTTTTGTTATACCACATCTGTGGTCGCGTTCTATCCACAGTTACAGAAGGGCTTCTGTTTTTAATATATGCAACAGTCTCTGCTACAGTACCCCATATTACATTTGTAGGAACACAATTCCTACATATAAATAAAGGTACATACCTTCATAAAAATAATACGTTGAAAGCTCCCCCATGTAACTCGAAACGAAATGTTACATGTTCGACCATGTTGTTTACTGGTTCCCAAGGCGATACCACTCTTTACACAAGAGAGTCTCAAACTACGACGCCAAGGAAGCCCGACATAAGTAAACTTTAGAAGATTCCATGAAACAAAGATCGCCTCAATTGCGATTCCATGACGGCAGGGAGACCCCTCAAATCATCTTCCGAGACGCTTAAAAACCCGAGAACTCTGTCTAACCTGTTAGGAAATTTCTGGAGAATTTCAAGAAACGAACTGCTACATAGTGTTGGGTCACCCTGAACGTCGTTTGTCTTTGTTTAGATTATATCTGCTGACAACCAAATATTCATTCTGACTGCTACTCTCGAGGAAGCCACACCTGCTCCGATAAGCTCCTCACGAGAAATCGCTGTGCCCGCTGAAAAATTCTATCTTCAAACTGGGTGATAATATTTCCACGAGCTCAAGAAATCTTCAAAGTCAAACTCTGTGATTACGCCAGACGCTGGAGAAATTCTATCTCCCAAATTCTGTGATTGAAAAAATTTCGCACGACGCTGAAAAACGCCTATCTCCAAACTAATTGATCGAAATATTTCCACGACATCGGAAATATTTCAAAGTCCAATTCTGTGGTTGAAGAAATTTCGCACGACGCTGTAAACAACGTCTAACCTCAAATCAAGAGATTGAAATATGTTCCAAACTCGGAAATATCGACTTCAAGAATCGACACAAGGCATACGACTTCGACGACTTCGACGACTTCGACTTGTGGTGTCATCACGTGATAGCTGTACTTCGTGCACTGCTACCACCAACGGCGCCCTCTGTCAACGAAGGAAATACTCCTTGTGATCAACGCCGACTATACGTGAGAACGAAGTCCACACGGAACTTTCAATGCTTTACCGTTTGTCGTCTTGTGCTCTTCCTTTGTTTGTTTCAAGACGGTTACATATTTACGCAATAAATCTTGTTCTTTAAAACCTTCTTGGAATATTTATTTTGGAGAGGAAGAGACCTTTATTGTGAATACAATAAAAAATCTTCCCCGACACATTGTTTAATTGGTCTTTACACAGAAGGCGTCTGGTTTTATCTGCCAGAGTTCTGTTCATCCTATCTGCAGTTCTGCAGTTCCATTGAGTTGGGGTGTGTGGGGGGACTGTATAGTCCTATCGTATTCCTTTCTTATTACACCACAGCTTGAACTCATTTGATCTGTACTCTCCTCCATTATCTACACTTTCAGATTGTGATGAATTTCA
Organism: Laupala kohalensis; assembly: GCA_002313205.1. Taxonomy (NCBI): domain Eukaryota; kingdom Metazoa; phylum Arthropoda; class Insecta; order Orthoptera; family Trigonidiidae; genus Laupala; species Laupala kohalensis. The sequence continues at coordinate 14,073 of NNCF01131722.1, read as the reverse complement.
ACTTCAGTGATACAATCAACGAGGTTTTCTTCTGCCTCATCCTTGGTTCAGAGTATAAAGACTAGAGTGAAATGGATGCAATCACCTATCACAGTCATAAAATAGCTGTATCTATCAAAAGTTGATGGGTCATTACCCCACTCACATCTATGATTTGCAAAGGTTTGATGGCTCTCTCTCGGACAGCATTAAAAAGTTTTTTAGTCATTTTTGCGGCAGCACAAATCTCACAAACAGAATTAAGATCACATTTCTTCAGGCACTCTGGCACTACCTCACAAATTTCAGGACGTTTCTTCAGATTGGCATAGCTCATATGACCCATGAGTTTATGCCACTTGACATGTTCTTCATTTTGAGCTTGAGTCAGCAATATTTCTTGAGATGTATGATAAATATCTACTTGATAGAGACAAGATTTTGTTTTATCACACATAACACTATTGTTTTAATAATCAACACTTCATTTTGTTTAAAAAGAACTTAACCTCCATGTTCCGTAATGATATTAACTGGTAATAGATTTATTGACATTTCAGGAACATATGACACATTCTGCAAGATTACATTTTCACCTTCCATGTCTCCCATTGTTTCGACAGACATGGTTTCACTTTTTTTTTTGCACAGTAGATTTGTAGATCAGATGCACCAACATTCATAACTTTTTCACTTTGCTTTGTCATGTGCAAGGTGCAACCACTGTTCACAATCCACGCATAAATTGCTTCTTAACATTTGTTTTAGAGTAGAAACGCAGTCTTGTTCCATGGTTTCATGCTTTTCCTTAAAGAAACAATCATCTGCATGAGGGTTCGTTCTCTTGACATACATACATGGTTGAAAGCTGTGATCAGGTAATTTCATCTTCCTCTTGCCAAAGCAATCTTTTTCCAGATGGTTGTCACTTCTACAGTTCTTGTAGAACAGTATCTTGTTTGGACACTTTGGTTTAATATGACCAGGTTCATTACATCCAAAGCACACAATAATTGATTTCTTCTTATCTCCATATTTTTTCTTACTACCAGTATTGAAGGCAACTTTGGTGGTGTGGTCTGTTTTCTTGCAATATTCTCCTTCAATGCAGAATCTTGATATCATGTTTTTCAAAGTCTTGTCTGTTGTGGGTTTCGATTCCCAGGCACCGGTAAAGTAAGGATACTTGTCAAGCAACAAAAAAAGAATCTTGGCAACTACCATATCTTCAGGAATACCATGCTTGATTTGCTTTAATTTAAAGACCATGTTTTGCTACACACTAAAATTTATCTTGATCATCTTCGACTTATCATACGTGAAACTATGAAAATCTAACTTAAGTTGTTTCAAATTTGATGTACCTCTTCTATAAGCATTCTTCAGAGTTTCGTACATTTCATAAGCTGCTTCATAAAGTGAGATGTGGGTTTTTGTAAGTGTTTCGACAGTTCTTGTAATGAAATGCGCAGCCCTGCCATCCTTCAACTGCCACGCCGCTTTGAATTTCATATCAGATGCATCATCATGCTTTTCGGCACGAGTTACCACGTCTCACACTTGTCTGGTTTTGCAGAGTATTTTCAACTCAAATTCCCATGTTCTACGTTGGAGCCATCTCCCTTCAGTTTAGAAATGCTTGAAAGACTTTCATTGTCTTCGGACGCCATACTTGATCTTACGTAGAACAGTGTCGGGAAACACCGATTTTCTTCTCGTCTTGTTTTCTTGTATTTTACGAACCGACTGTCACGAACAGCACTACACGCTCCTGCGCCCATAAGCAATTAAAGTACTAATTTTCAACTTTGCAAACATTTAGATGATTTCAATATAAATTGATACAATTTGAACGAATACTCATTTTATGTTTGCACAGTTATAACAATGTACGTCAGTTTATTAAAATTTTCATCGCAGACACAGTAGTACCAACAGTGACATTTATATTTTGTGTTGCCAATGTACACATATTTCAACAGAGAACTAGGTACATATATTTAGGAATCGATAAATAAGGAAGTATTCATCATGCTACCATGAAAGAGAAAGTGAGAAGAGAGTACATGAGACGAGTCCGAGAAATATTATGGACTGAATTAACATCAAAGAATAAAATACAGAGCATTGACCTCTTGGCTGTTCTAGTAGTGATATTCAACTTGGGAATACTTGATTGGTCTGTGGTAGATTTCAAATGGAATAACAGAAAGAGTGGAAAACTCCTCACTATACATAATATGATGCAATCTCGATCGATCATATATACGAAAAAAAGATGGAACGAATGTGTACGAAGAAAAGATGGAGTAGTCTAACCTATCTTGAAAATACATTCAAGATCTATATCTTAGGACTGCGAATGTACATGAAAAGAAAAACTCATGCCAACTACATAAAAAACCAAAGAAAATTGCGATGAAAACATAGCACCCAGTCAATCCTTGTTTATACCAGGATAAAACTATTTAGAAGAAATATTCGGTAATTAAAGCTCACAAGACGAAAAACTTGTGTTAAGCCACTGTGCAATAAATAACTGAAGCATACGTGGCAAAAATAATTTTCATTGCCAGTTTGCCAAAAGGATTAACGCTGAAGATATTAATAAAGGAGCCTCATTTTCATGATAGCCCGAAAGGAGAAATGGTTACTGCTATACAGGACCAAGCAATAAGAACCAGAAACTAAGAAAAGATATTACATCAGAATACAGATGTCCTATGGCGACTACGCAGAGAGAGGCTAGAAACTATAGTGTTTCAGGATGCCTCATTTAGCTAAGAATGAGTATTTGGTTTAGGCATAACCGAGTTTGTTCATATATACATTGGCATATATGTAAAGCTTTTGAGTTCACTGTGAAAGATAACTGGTATGAATACGAACCTAGTTCTGTGAACTCCAACAAGAAAGCCACGATCCTCTGGCGCAAATCAATAAACACCAACAGGACAATCAATGCAAATAGTTCGGACATTGTTCTGAAGGATAAGGAGAAATGACTTCTTGTTGATGTTTCTGTTCCCAACGACATGAATGGTGTGAGCAAATAGACAGAAAACTGCTCAAATATAAACGCTTGATTAATGAATGCCAAAGAATGTGAGGAGTGAGGACAAAAGTTTGTACGATTATTATCGGATCCACGAGAACAGTGATCAAATATATAGAATACAATCTTCAGAAAATTCCTGGAAAGACCTATCTCTCTGAGGTTACCATTCTGGGGACGGCTCCTGTAATTCGGAAAGAGTGGACCTAAAAATTTCTCAAGGAAACGCTGTCTAGGGGAAGTGGAACTTCTTTGGACGCATACTGAAATACTTTCCAGCTATGCTGCGAAGAAACCACAATAATAAACATAATAACAATAATAATAAACGTTGCATGGTACAGGAAAATATCTGGAATATATCAACGTTGATCAAGAGGAAACATTTGTGGCTCAAAGAAGGAAACCTTTTTGGAGAAACAACCGAATTCGTGATGGGATTCGAGGATAGGGTAATATCAACAAGGAATTATAGAAAATTAGTTCAAAAAGAAGGAATTGAAGACAAGTGCCGAAAGTGAAAAGACGCATCAGAAACTGTTGAGCACATCACGGGTTTGCAATTCTTGGAAACATGGATTACATCAAAAGGTATAACAATGAAGGAAAAATTCTTCACCAACACCTTTCAGGAAACAGCAGTATCTCCTTACTACTAATATGAACCTCTACCTGTCACTGAAAATAACAATTGGAAGCTTTACTGGAACAGAAAAATTAGAACTGACCTAACCATACCAGCAAACCTCCCTGACATATGCTCCTCGAAATATTAAGGAAATTCATGTAACTGATGTTGCCATCCCACTGACTCATATATTGACAGAATTTAAAAATTAGCAAATACAAGGATTAGGCTCACCATCTCAAGAAAATCAATAAAGTGGATATTTAACCTATAGTTATTTCGGCTACAGGAATTGTACCGAAGTCCACAAAACGCCATTTGGAAATACTAGGAGCAGCCAATACACTGACTAAATGCAGAAATCCATAATCCTTGACATGTGCCATATTGTGTGAACACTTTTTGGAAAAGATCTTGATTGAACTCGACAATGTCCTTTCACCAAGTGGAAAAGATCCAACTTGAAGACGTGGAAAACATTCACTCATAATAATAATAATAATAATAATATATCGGACGTGGGTTTGCACAACGCACCAGAACATTAGAGGGAAATTGTAAATACCTGGAAGAAAAAAAAGCTGCATGGATGACATTACAATGACATATAATAATGAAATGTCATTTATAATAATGAATTGGTTCAAATATTTTCCAGGATAATGAAAAGTGTCGGGAAAAACTTTTTATTGCTTCACAAATCTCAATGCTGAGGTTGCTTTGCGATAAGGTTCTTCCTCTTCAAAATAAATACTCACAGGTTAAACAGGACAAGATTTATTATGCATCATTGATGTTGACAAATGATTGAATCGTAAACAATAAATAACACTAGGTTGGCAACCACAGGCGTTGAAAGCTCTGTAAATTATGCCTTTTCTCGTTCGACTCACGACTGTGGGTAGTTGTCGACTTTGAAGAAGTTCTCTTCTTCGTCACGAGATGGTACCACTGGTGATCAATCCTGAAGTAGCTAGCTGATAGCTGAAGTATGATCTCTTAGCGCGTGATGGCGCTGCTGGTTAAGTTTCTGCGTAGTCTCGTAGGATGGCGCTTCGTGTCTNCGCTCACCGTGACAAGACGTTTTGTGGTCAGTTTGAAGGTAGAGTTAACTCTGCTGCAGGCCGCGAGATAGAGCCTTGTGGTTCTCGAAGATGGAATTAACTCAGTCACTGATCGGACGCAGCTTCTTGGACATAGAGTTATTCCGGCGTTTGATGATGGAAACAATTTAGTCACAGGCCGGGCGTAGCTTCTTGGACATAGAACTATTCCGGCGTTTGATGATGGAAATAATTCAGTCACCGATCGGGCGTAGCTTCTTGGACATAGAATTATTCCGGCGTTTGATGATGGAAATAATTCAGTCACAGGTCGGACGTTTCCGCAGAGCTGGGTTTCTGGNCAGGGAATCCGTCGTACTGATTTCACCGTCGTGCTGTTGCCATAAGCTAAACTTTGACAACTGACGACGTTGGCGACGTAACACTGGGTCGAGGTTCGTCTATTGAGGTTCTCTCGAAGGTTCTTAATAAACTGACCCGAGTTCTCGAATTTTGTTGACAGGAGACATACGCTCGATGGTGTGCGTCTCATGGAACCTTCTAATGTGTACAATGTAGAGACTCCTTTGCGTCGTATGCTGGTCTTGTATCTTGAGTCTTTGATAATTCGTCATGACGACGGTATAAACAATATGGCGCTATTTGCTTTGGCGTGGCATCATGTATCTTTTATGTGTTAGATATATGAGGGAGTTCATCATATACGTATTAAGGTACGTGTTTCGTAATATATGTAGGAAGGTATTTCTACCAAAGAAATGCGAGTAATTTCGACTTACACAACCTCCTTAAACACGTGATTATCTGAGGTGTTCTAACAACTTTGTTTATTGGAACGTACTTCAAAATAAGGCACCAAATAATATTATTATTTTCAGTAGATAGAGCGCTGGCTGGATGGCCATAGTTCCACCAACCAGGGGTGGACCATGATGCATCTAATAAGTGGCTAGTAATGGGCGATCTGTTTACCGAGTCATATTACAAGTTTCAACCAGAGACAGTTCTGGAAAACAAAACCTATAAATTATATTTTGATCGAGCCATTCTCACAGAAAAAACCATCCACCGCAACTATCCAGATATCACGTTCAGTGGCGGAAATAGTAAGACCACATTCCTCATAGACATAGCTGTGCCGAACACAAATAATCTACAGAAGAAAATTGCTGAGAAAATTTCAAAATATATCCCCACTCTCAAGAAGTTCATAGAATTTGGAAGGTGAAATAAGTTCATATAGTCCCAAAAGTATTCTCTGCAACACGAGTAATTCCTAAAACTATACATTCCTGTTTAAAAACGTTTAATTTACCCAAGCACATTTACATATTTCTGCAAAGAGCCATCATTATTGTCACATCTAATGTAGTTAGAAAGTTTTTATCTCTAGAAAATTAAAAGAGAAATATACTCTTGGCAACAAGAACCGAGCCACCTGAGAAAACAAAATTCAACTACAAAATAATAATAATTAATCCCGAGTGGTATCGGGACCGCCTGGAGAATAGCATCATGGGATCTCCCCCTGTCGTAAGAGGCGACTAATCGGAGCAGCTGACCGCTGTCCTACCCTGCACAAAAGCATCCCTCCCTTCTTTTACTCTCATAGCCCCATCCTTTCCAGCGAGAGACAAAGGGTGGATTGAGTAGCTCGGAGTCTATCGTCAACCAAAAAAATCTTCCCGCCCACACCCTCCCTCAATACCTTATCCTTATTACCTGACTGTGGGCATAAAAAGCACACTCATCTCTGATGGAGACGAAAAGTAATAGGCGTAAGGCCTCGGATAAGATGCATCTACCTGGGGAGCGCCAGGGCACACTTGGAGCTGGTGCAGAGTGTGACAGCGCGCTGACCACCAGTGTGGGAGTTTCGGAGAGACCAGCGACTCCTACAGGATATCCCGAATTAGCTACTGGAATAACTCGTTCAAAACATCGGAACACAGATGCCGCGTTACCATCAGTTAGCTTGCCCCAGTCTTTAAAGACTAGGGGTCCTGACAAGACATCTATAGAGACCCGCTATAAATGGCAGCATGAGGACAATTGTGACATTCTACGGGCATACCAAATAGCAACAAAGTGCGAAACTAGCAAAACAGACTAGAAAATAAGACACACAATGAATTTGTTAAATTAAGACCAGACAAGTAGATTTTTTCGAACAAAACATGTGATAGGCTAAGCCATCTAGTCAGCAAACCAGTTATAAGATTGCAGAAAAGAACTTGATTAGGGATGAAATCACTCTAAACCACTTTCAGAATCCACATTATACTCACACGAGTTGAATTGGCAATACCTGATCCAGAAGCAAGTGAAGTCCTACTACAAAAGCAAACTGGAGAAGAGTCAGGAGACAAACAGGAGATGGGCCCATTAGAAGAATCTTTGATCAAGTTCGATTTGGAGAGGAACTTGAATTTCTTTGTTGGAACTGATCCAAATTCTAGACAACCCTTTCCAAAAACACAACCTAATGGAATTACATTTCAACTCCTAAACACAATAAACACAATTTTGAAAGGAGAAACCTTTCAGATTCTACAGATTCAACTAAAAATGTTACCACCGGCACAGAAGTTAGTTGAAGAATTCTGGAGTACCCAGTGGTCTCATCCTGTACAGCACAACACCAGACCCCTTGGTTGGAAAATGAAATATCTAGACCCAGTGAAGAAATGGGAGAAACTACTGCTTCTTTAGAGGGTGTAAAGGAAGTTTTCAGAAAAATGCATAACTGGAAATCATCAGGACCAGACTGAATGCACATTTATTTGGTGGAAGTACCTAACAGCCCTGCATACTTCTTTAGTGAACGTCATCAACAAAATTATTGACAATCCAAATTAAATACCAAGATTCATGTGCCAAGCAATCACCCATTTGATACCTAAAAATCCTTAAACGCCTAACCCAAAAAATTACAGACCTATTACTTGTCATAATATAATGTACAAAATCCTTTCATCTATAATCGCGCAGAAAGTAACCCATCATGTAGAGACCGAAAATATACTTACAGAAGAGCAAAAAGGATCTCAGGGATACAATGAACAACTGCTAATTGATATGGTTGTAGCGAGCCATGCAAAAAAAAAGAAAAGAAATTTAGCTGTTAGTTGAATCGACTATCAAAAAGCGTACGATTCCGTCCCACATACTTGGTTTTTGAAAATCTTGGCCATCTACAAAATTCACCCTAAAGTAATCAGTTTACTTAAAACCCTCATGAACGGCTGGAGTACAATTAGAATTGAAGAAAGGCAATAAGATCAAACTAAATATCCATTCGACGTGGCATTTTCCAGGGCGATACATACAGTCCAATTTGGCTTTGCCTCGAACAGTAAACAACAACTGGAAAGCTTATTTATGAAACGCCTCAAGAAAATTCTTGAGAGAGAATTAATTTCAAAAAACAAAATTAAAGCAATTAATTCTTGGTGCATTCCAGCTCTGACATATTCATTTGGAATAGTTCATTGGTCACAAACAGATCTTGAAAATGTAAACAGGATGGTACGTACATCTCTCACAAAATACAGAATGCACCACCCTAAAGCCGCAGTTAAACGCCTTTACATTCCTAGGAAAGCAGGTGGTCGTGGTTTGTTGGACCTGAAAGTGTTATGCAATATTAAGTGACAGGACTCAAGAAGTACTTTTCTGTAAAATCTGAAATGTCTCCAATACACAAAACAGTAGTATCGAGTGACAAAGGTCACATCTCAATGAACCTCAGTGAAAACTATCCTACTATCACCACATTCAAGGGCAGGTTGAAGGTGCGGTAGACCAAACCTCTCCATGGCAGATTTCGCTATGCTCTTGAAAATGCTGATCACGATGCCTCAGTGCAATGGCTCAGAGATGGGGCTCTATTTGGAGAAACGGAGGGATTCATGCAAGCAATCCAGATCAAGTCATCGCTACCAACATCTATCAAAAATACATTGAAAAGCAAGATGTTATCGAGAAATGTAAAATCTGTCACGTCATCAGAAACAATAGATCACATTACCACTGAACGTACAAATTTAGCTAACACGCAGAATCTGCACCGGCATAACTTGATTGCTAACATTATACACCAATCTATTGCAACAAGATTTGGACTTTTAACAGGAGAAACTGAAATGATCACTTCCTATTATGAATACCAAGCAAGACCTACTATAGAAAACAAAGATTTTAAACTATATTATGACCTATTAATACACACATATAAAACAGTCCGAGATAATAGACCAGATATTGTACTACATAATATCAGGGAGCGAAAATCATTCATCATTAATGTCACCCATCCAGCAGATCATAACATTGACAAAGCAGAAATGGACAAGATTTCAAAATGCATCCCACTTTCAACAGAATATAAAGACATTTATAAACTCGAAACTGTAGAAATTCTACAAATCGTTGTTACAGCTAATGGTCTCATAAGTAAGAACCTGAAAAACAATTTGGAAAAAATACATTTGCATCCCAAAGAACTTATTCCCTAGATCAAAAAATCCGTTATCTTAGAAACTTGCCGTATTGTTCGCACCGTNAGACAGCATGCTAGATATCCCCTCAAACCTTTTTAAAAACCGTGTGAATAATCTCCGAGAAGAAATTGTATAATAATAATAATAATAATGATAATAATAATAATGACAATAATAATAAAAGAATCTTTATTATGGCGTATCTTAGACGATGAGGTCTGCTCTTCCGTCTAACCATTTAAAAAATTTACATTTACAAAAATTGGAACTGAATCCAAGTTATTGCTTGTCTCTCGACTGATTGTGAGATAACATCATATGACAAAAACAAATGATAATAGTCCTATAAATAAATAAATTTTTGTAAGTAATGTGAATTAAATTTATTAAAACAAATTTTTGTACCGACAAAAGTAATTTTTATGAATGTAGGAAAATATTCCACAGCAGTCTCGTAAATTGTCAATTCCCGAAAAAATCCTGTCGGATAAAAATTTACAATAAAACGAAAAACATCGCAAATCGGCAACGCTGCAGTGCTGAGTGAAATGAGAACGGTACTACCAACGTGATCATTGTACATGAATTTATTTAATATGATCAAGGAATATTTATTAGCTATGATCTTTAGTTTATTCTTCCCTTCAACATCCTTCAGCGCTCCCTGCGCTTGCTTGCTAGGTTGTTGCAGTTCGTTGTAGTCGGTTGTAGTTGAAAGTGATTGTGCTGCGCGTTACTTTAACTCGTTCCTGCACCAGTTGATTAATCATTAAAATGATACTGGCGCAATAAAACAGAACTCTACCAGTGTATTTCCATGCACTTTATTGTGTTGACGCCTTCCATAAGTTTAATATTTTTGAGTATTGTTCTTGTGAATCCGATGCAGTTTGTATTCTGTAATGAGCAAGTAGTGATACGGTCTTCAATGTTCTCCAACTGATGTGTACCTCAAAATAAGAAGTAATTTAGTGATGCGCTTTTAGTTCATGTTGAATCAGCGCTAGGGAGGGATGAATGATTTCTCAGAGACATAGTGTTCGTTGTCACTGATATTAAGTTTTTGTGTGCATCAGTCATGTCTGACAACAAGTAAGTTTTCTGGTTTTCATATATTTTATATCTGAGGCCTTGTGTAATACATATAATGCTTTATAGTGATTGTCTGCCAATGAAATCAATTCATGTGGATTTGTGTCATACAGTTTTTGAAGAGCACTGTGATGAGTAGAATTGCTTAATGTAAATAAACTATATTTCTTAAAAGAAGACTTAAATAAATTATCTATCTGCTGTTTTTTACATTTCAATGGTAATTGTTTAAGTAACAAAGTTACTGTCTTTCTGGAAAGGATCATGCTGTGCATTTTATTCTAGTGTGAAATCTAATGTATTTTAAATTTAAATTTCATTATTGCTGGAGTTCAATTCTTAGGTCCAATGTTCTGGTTTAGCCAGTAATTTTTCTGACAGTTAAAAAAAAATTGTACAATCTGGTCAATATGTATTTGAAATGTGCTGCTACTATAATTTTCTTGTAATATTCTCCTAAATTGTTTTTTAGTGAACTCAGTTTACTGGGTGAAGACTTGGGAGATGATGATTATGACCTTGGTAATGAAGATGAGGATGCATTACTTGCAGATGATTATGACCTACAGGTAATATAATAAAAACTTCATATTTTGCATCCATATCCATTTATGTTCTATCATTTTCACCAAGAAAATTTATTTGAAGAGGTTGCTACAATTGTCTTGATTGGTACTGAATTTTGAGGTTTGTCAGAATAATGAAGTTGTTTGTAGTGAGAAACAATATTTTGCTTATCCAGTATAGGTGTAAGTTGCAATATCAGGTTTTGAACAATATCATGCTCAAGGTCACAGACCAGAGGTTTATGAAGTCGGCTAAATGATGACTCATGACCTTCTCAGATATTTGTGTTCCAGGTTCTTCCAAATATTGTTCTGATGTTACTTAGATATATAAACTTTATTGTAAAAAAATAGCAATTGCAAACTGCGTATGACCATGTGGGAGCAATAAACTAAGTTACTCTCCGGAAACAAGCAAGGGACCATCCTATCAAGGACCCGCGGGCAGTGGGGGATTTAATATCATTTAGTAAATACTAAGATAATTTTCATAACAGTTTGATTGTGTTGATTCAACAGTAGGTATACTTTAGTAACTTAGAGCATTTATTCTTTTTCACTCAGGATGTGAAGACTTAGAGTATTTTGGTAGTTGCCTTGAAAATCAGAAAGTGAACAAGTACATGAGTAATAACAGTGCTATCTCGGTTTTTCATGGAACACACACAATATTACTCAAATTTGCTTGGATATTTATCTGTGAGATGTTTCCACGTACCTAGGAAAATAAGTTTTTGAAGAAGTAAATGTTACCTCCATTAATGTGTCTGTTAAATTTACTTGCTGTATTTATGTCATCCTCAACTTCTAACAGTAAGCTACCCCTGCCAAGGAATTATTTTCAATGGGAGGTGTGGTTGATTGCAAATTATTTGTGTCAGATATTTTTTACTATGATAATCTGTGGTGATACAATTTGGTTTTATGATATCAGAAAATGTATCTTAGTAATAAAAGTAAGAAAATTTGTAAACACTATTTAAACTAAATAATCATACAATGAAAATAGCACTGTTATCTTTGAAGAGAATTAGCTGACCACAGTATAGAATTAATGTATTTAAATAAGTATTTTTATGACACTTTTTGTATTAATTGTGTTTGTTTTCCTGTGTAAATTTTTTGAATTAAAATCTGAATAATGGGGAAAGTACTCAGGAATTCTCCATTCATTTCACTTCAGCCTTCCTTTGATGCCTATTGTTTGTTTGTATTATGTGTTCTTCCCTATTGGTTATTAGTTATGCATACAATAATCAATGATGATTTTACATGGGTGCAAAAATATTGAATTTATTTATGTAACCACTGATTTCATTTTGATGTAGTGTAAACCCAGTTTAATTTCTTTCTTTCAATATGTCCCTTAGTAATCATTCACATTAAAATATTATGATATTTTCAGAGAGAAAATTACATTTCGGATGATCAAGTTACAATAGAAAATCAGACTGAATTTGTGTAAGTATATAAGAATAATCTTTTTAACAATTAGTTTTTTAAAATATTGTGATAAAATATTAATGCCATATTAATTTCTATGATTTACTGCTTTAGAGAATATGAGGAACCTCTGGAGGATGATGTTCTTGATTTAGAAGTAACTGATGCCCTTGATGACCTTGACTCAGAAATTCAGGAATCTACTGATGAGTCAACTTTAGCCAAAAAACAATCTATTGCCCTTGAACAAAGTAGTTTAATAAAAAAGGAGGATTCATTTGATTTTAACTCTGGTAATTATCGACCTTCAATGTTTACTGTCAGTTTTTTTGCTAATGAATGTTCTGATGTTTTTTTTTTTGTAATTCATTTAACATTGTTATACAGTTGCTAGTTAAGTTTTATTGTAGCTTTTTCATAGGACTATGAAAAACTGGATTCTATTTTGTAACGACTTATTTTTTACAATAACTCTTAGTTACTTAACAACTATGGAAGTAGAAGGAAGATTTTTTGATGACTTTGTCTTCTTATTATTGAAAGTAGAATTTGTTATCAAAATACATGTGAAAATAAACGAAAATGTTCGTATCTGAAACTTGTGCATATTAATGATGTATCTACAAAAGACACTGACCAACTGGTCAAATGATTATCAGCAGCAAAAGCATCAGATAAGATAAGATTGGAGAGTGAGCATGTTGTTGGGAGAGAAAATCTAAGCCATTTAGAATTTTAGAAGTGATGAAGAATAAACAAAACTACAAATTAGATGTAATGGTCTAAGTTAAGCAATTGATTGGAGTAAGGGACTTGTCCTCAGTAGATTATGTGAAATATTCTACAGAGCAATTTCTCAATCTTGATTTCATAAAAATGATGTAGAAATTTTAAAGAAGAATACGCTAAAAAGTGTCTCAATATGAACCAGTCTTGTAAAATGACATTCTTTTATGTTCAATTTGTTATGGAACATATTAATGCCAACAATGACAATTGACAGGAGTATCGAAGGAGAAGAAAAATGTATATTCTGTTTGCATCTTAATTACATAATTAAGTACTCATGACAGATATAAACTATTTTACTATGGGGATGTCAGTAGAAAAAAAATTAACTGAAAATGAAGGCACAGAACAAGTTATGTACCTTGTAAACAATAATGAAAAGTAAGAGAGATTGATTAACTNAAAAATGATGTAGAAATTTTAAAGAAGAATACGCTAAAAAGTGTCTCAATATGAACCAGTCTTGTAAAATGACATTCTTTTATGTTCAGTTTGTTATGGAACATATTAATGCCAACAATGACAATTGACAGGAGTATCGAAGAAGAAGAAAAATGTATATTCTGTTTGCATCTTAATTACATAATTAAGTACTCATGAGAGATATAAACTATTTTACTATGGGGATGTCAGTAGAAAAAAAAATTAACTGAAAATGAAGGCACAGAACAAGTTATGTACCTTGTAAACAATAATGAAAACTAAGAGAGATTGATTAACTAGTGACAGAATTAGTTACAGGTGGAATTCTCATTCCTCAATAAAAATTATTCGAGATTGTGTGGGTGTCAATCAATCAAAATGGTAAATCAAATAGATCACTTGAAATGGGAGACAATGATTTTGATGTCAGAGGTGTGTATATGAGAAGTGATCACCATGTTCTAGTTGTCAATTTTAAAATGAGAATTTCAACTCTGTAGATATCCCAATCAAACCATTTAGACAAGAAGAT
>NNCF01131719.1:169824-189954 GCA_002313205.1 Laupala kohalensis | reverse complement strand
GAGTAGAGTGTAGAGTAGAGTAGTGTAGAGTAGAGTGTAGAGTAGAGTAGAGTGTAGAGTAGAGTAGAGTGTAGAGTAGAGTAGTGTGTAGAGTAGAGTAGATTGTAGAGTAGAGTAGATTGTAGAGTAGAGTGTAGAGTAGAGTAGAGTGTAGAGTAGAGTAGTGTGTAGAGTAGAGTAGATTGTAGAGTAGAGTAGAGTGTAGAGTAGAGTAGATTGTAGAGTAGAGTAGATTGTAGAGTAGAGTGTAGAGTAGAGTAGTGTGTAGAGTAGAGTAGAGTGTAGAGTAGAGTAGAGTGTAGAGTAGAGTGTAGAGTAGAGTAGAGTGTAGAGTAGAGTAGAGTGTAGAGTGTGGTATATCGTATGGTATGGTGTATCGAATATATAATATATAGTATATAACGACGTATAATATATAGTATATAACGTCGTATAATATATATTATATAACGTCGTATAATATATAGTATATAACGTCGTATAATATATAGTATATAACGTCGTATAATATATAGTATATAACGTCGTATAATATATAGTATATAATATAATAATTTATTAGTCTGCTAGTGAGCAATGCTCGGTGGCAGATACAAAAGAATACATACCTAATAAAATAATACGAAGTTAGGAAACAAATCATCAAAATCTATAAAAATATCAATAAAATACACACGCAAACGGAATAAAATGCTTAGAAAATTACTTCAAATGTTTACAACGAGATAGAAATTAGATTTAAGAAATTAGTTATTTACATGAGGCTTATATGTGCGTATATTCACGTACATACACAAGCACATTTTCGCTTGCAAACAATTACAGAAACACACTCATACGTACAAACACGCTCAATGTACACACATATGTCATTTCTCGTCTTATACTCTTAGCATAAAAGTAATACCTACAACATAAATAGAAGAAATTATTAAGTATAAAAAATAAAACCAAAAGAAAGTTGCTGAGAGCAATCATGAACACTTCACTGCACTTCACTACACTTCACTCTGGGTATTTTCTATACCCATAGACTCCTATCACCTCACTACACTTCACTGCACTTCACATATGTTCCTATTTCGACGAAGCAAGAAGACGGTTGCGCAAACATTTTACTCTTTTTGGTAAGTTCGAAAGTGTTGCTGCTGGTAAGTTATTCCATTCTGCAATGGTTCTATTCACAAAGGAGTATTTACCAATATCCGTTTTCTGTTTCCTACATTTTATTTTACGCTTATTTTACACTTTACTAAATATCACTACACTTCACTTCTTTCACTCTGTGCATTTTCTATACTCTTAGACTCCAATTTTTGACCAAGGCGCACATTGAACGTCATTGAAAAGAAATACCCATGATCGAAAATTCAATATTTCATTTATATCCTGAGCAGTGTATTGTAAAACATTCATTTGTAGGACACTGACGATAAAAAAATCTTTTTGGACTTGTTTGGTGGACTTGATTGAAAAATATGTGTTAAGGAAGTCTTGAACTATTGTTGTTGAAACCTACTAATCCACTTAGCTTCGTATTTGTTATGGAGTCTGACAGTTGTTACTGAATAAAATACTCGCATGCACACACAAGAATATAAATTAAGAGAAATTATGATAGTTGATATTATGAGAAAATGTTATATTTCAGTCGTATAAATAAATTAATGTAATTGTAAAAAAAACTTCCAAATTCGCATCATATCTCTGGAATTTGGCCCAAGACAGTCTCTTCTGAATATTTGGAGTTGTTTTTTCGTTGTCGTATGTGAACTAAGGATCTCGTTTCTTTATCATCAAATCCAGACATCAGAGTGACACATAAATCAAAAGTAGATATTTTGAGCAAATGCTTTAAAACCAAAAATTTTGAGGTCAAGTTGTTCGTTTCTGGCTAAATCTATTCTATTAGAGAGCATATTTGGGTTACGGGTCACGTGCCTACAAAAAATCATAATAATATGAGGAAAAATAGCATTTTTGAGAAAGTAGTCAAGATCTCATATGTAAGAACATAACTACCTCTCTCTGTCTCGATGACGTCACATTAACAAGTTCAAATACAGCGTCCCAGGTAACATTACTAGTATAGTTGTTAGAGATGAAAAATGACCTTTACCTGGATGGGGGCATCTGATTTTTTGCATGGAGCTAGTTTTTTGCACCCAGAATCGAAATATTCAAAAGTACGTGTTGAGGGTGACCGCAAGGGGGTGAAATCAATCCCTCACTATTGAACAATGCGTACGGTCATGTAAAATGATAAATATTGAAAACAAAATGTTCAGTTATACTTTATTAACCCAATCGGAGTGTGATGGGATTGAATATCACGACTACCCACCCCCGTTATAAGTGTTAAATCCAGTCCTAAATTTTTGAAAATACGTTTTTTCGAGATATATTGAGTTAAATAATTTCTTTTTACTCTTCCACTGGTCAAAATGTTATTCAAGCAAAGTTCGTGATGGGATTATAAGTGTCTGTCTCCTACCGCTAGAAAGGAATAGAAAATAATTTCATATGAGGCAGAGAATTTGCTATGGAACATTCCATCATCTCTTGAGATAATTGGGAAAGTACTTCAGAACAATATTTTTTACCTTTGTGAATATTGTTAAAAACAAAACATGCAGATTATTCTTAAGAAAATTCTTAAAAAATAGAGTGTTTATGATTTTTTTTTCTCATTTGCTTGTTAAAATACGAATACTATTTAATAATAATCTAATGCATAATAAGCAAAACATTATTATATTCATAGCTAGCCTATTTTTAATTTTTTGCTGATTTCGTACGCTTTACAAGAGGATGCACTATCAGTATGCATGTAGTCTGATAATACTGGAAAAAATATACATAAAATACAAAAAAAATGTAACCTTCAAACAAATAATAGGATTTCTCATATTTTTTATTAAAGAGTGAGTGTTGTTTGGTGCATTAAATGGTTCTCTTGGAACCGCATTCCTCGTATATAATGAAATGGATTACTGGGAAATTTTTTAAAATAGTTACGTATTTTTGAAAATGTTATTTAAAGAGAACTTCTTCTTTAAGGCTATAAATATATATTGACAATTTTTTAGGAAAAGAATAGAAATAAAATGACTGAAAAATTGCAGATCGCAGCTTGATGGCTGAAAATTGGGTTAGTTTTTTTAGAGACATAAAATATTTTTGAACTAGTTTCTCAAACCAATCCACACAACCCTGGTCCACTTGACGTGAAATTACCCATGCATTCTTTTGAGGGAAGAATATTGTGATGCACCGAGGCGCCGCAATTGTATGAGTGTGGCGCATACTTCCAGCTCACTCAAATGGCTACACGGACTCAGGTGTGCGACCAGCAGGTCGATTCTCGTTCCGCGTAGAGATTTTCTACGGCGTAGAGATGTAAAGTCCTCTCGGTGATTCTCGTTCATTTTTCTACGAAGTAGACAAGTCCTTGTGGTGTAACATGTGACTACTACGCAACGTAGAGAACGAATCAGCTACCTTCCTCCATTGGGAGCGGGCATCTTATATTGTTTACCAATGTGAGAAAAAGACACGTACAAGGTTAGAATTTAAATTTGACACCTCCATCTTCCACGTTAATCACCATAAGTGATTCTTCCAAAAATTTATTAGAAACTAGGAATAGAAACCCTGTATTTTGAAGTAAAAATTAAATTATAATTATTAATAAAATGTGGAGGAGTTGGTATGTGATTTAATTAGTAGCTGTGTTCTTAAAGAGCTAGTAGACTCTACAGAGGAATTCGTTCTGTATTTGACACAAATAACATAGAACTTAGTATTTAATATGTATGAGTTGCATTTATATAACTGGTGTTTAACACTATTTTGAATGTAGTACCTAAGTTAGCAAAATAATGCGTTATTAGCGAATTTCTTAGCCGTACACAATTTGTTAGCCTACATTCTGAGTATCTCGTGTACACTTTATTATACTTCGTGAATAAATGAACTAGAGAATATTTAAATAATGTCTTTTTTATATTATTTGGACAGATATTTCTTGTTACTGTTATTTAACAATTGCCATCAATAATTGATCAACAATTCTCTAACAACGACAATTTATCCCTCAGCCAAAAATGACAAGTTATATTTTTTCGAGTTTAACTTACGAATTTACAAATTTATATTGATTTCGTGTTAAAAATGTTTCTCATCCCCACCTCGACGGCACTGTGCGCGATCGACTGTCGCCCGATGTGTGTTGGGTATCGGCGATTTAACACGCCTTTGCCGCGAGAACCTTTGCTGACCGGGTTGTTGTCGGTAGTGTCGCGTCTGGCTCGCCGCAGTAATTCCTGCACGTCGCATTGGTGGCATTAGAAGGGAAAGGGAGGGTGGAAGCAGCAACCGCGATCGGACAGACATCGGATAAACACTTGTAGAGCCACGGGGCGTAAATACACATATTGTGAATTCGTTCCTTAAGAGGCTTGTTGGAGACACAACTCGGGTAAATGTTGAATGAGGAGGCGAAATACATCTTCAAGAGAGCAAAAATATCCCCGGAACACACTACGTTATAGAATAAAAATTCTTTATTCCGGAACATCGATCGTAAATGTGTTGAAGCTGCTGTATATTTCTTCGCAAATCGCAAGCTATGTAAATTATATGTTGTAATACATAATTCCTTTTAGCAATTTTTTTGATGTTTTATAATAAATTCTCACGAGACCACGGAGCCGCGAAAATATTACGCGTCAAAAAAAAAAAGAAAAAAAAAGAGCGACAGCGATACATGTTTAAAAGAGAAAACTACGTCTGAGTCCTTTCAAGTATGACAAAAGAAGGGAAGGGGTGACCCTTCGCCAAGCTTGCGTCTGGGAACTGCGTAAGACCTGTGTACGGCTTCTGGTTTACGTACAATTTTAGAAACTTAGTAGCGATAACGACGAGGAGAAGGCCTTCCGGCCCTCTGAAGGGCCTTTTGTGTAGAATTGGCGACCTCAATTTTTTAGAGTAAGCAGACTACATTCAGGCGAAAATACTACATTACGGGACGAGACATCACGTGATTAGAGTACGATCAGAGTTATGCCGATTGAGGCGACAATGTCAAAGGACTATCAACAATCGTGAGAGATCACGTGAAATAAACTTTTAGATACTATTGGATAAAAACGTTCGTGACGTATGCGATGGGCGGAGTCAAACTGATTTTACAAAGTAGGAGAGGAGGTGATGAAGATATTTAAACACACACTCGTGTTCTTATGGAGATCAGATCATACTCAGATCATATACATGAGATAGATCAGAGTTAGAGAGACACTAAGAGCAATTTTACTATGTCGGTACCCCAGGGGCTAACATCTAGTAAGTACGTGTTTGGCGAACACGGGGCCTATAGCTGAGTCTGGCATTACTTCCACTTACTTGTGTTAGGATCCTTCCTTTCTCTTTCCTGACCTTGTAATTCAGGAGAGTTTTTAGTGGGTAGGGTTGAATCNAGATGTGTATAAGAGACAGCCCTAGTGCGTAACTGCATTTTCCCTACCTGTACAAGATTTTCGGGCTCCAATGAACTTTGATGTGGACATGAGCCGTAAAGCCCCACAAAAAAAACGAGGCCTCATGGAGGTAGCTGACTGGAGGGCAACTGATTGGGCTTCTGGGCGTAATTAATCACGCCAAAGAGACGACTCCATGAGACGTCTCACCTTCGCAGCCCCGCCTCTGCCACTTCCACTTCTGATGACGTCTGATGTCGATTCGCAAATACCGAGGTAATCATTTTTGATAAACCAATGACGGCTCTCCATCAAAACAGTGAGTGATTTGATTATTGACTTGTGTCTAATATTATTGCAAAGACAATTGGTAAATGATACCTCATTGGTCGCGGCTGTGCTGCTATCCGAGTGGACGAACTTTATTATTCATAAACTATTATGATGTCCAATGAGCCTTCAGCTCGTACAAAGTGTTTGAACGGTCAAGTTCCGTTGTTGTACATCAAAGAAGAACGAATTGTGTAAAGTCAATGTTAGTTTAATATTTGTAATGTGTTGGTGAGCAATTGCATGTTGTATTTTTATTTTGGTGGAAACGTAAGGAGAGCATTAGTAGTCATAACAATTATGTATTTGTCTTGCTGAAATTATATTATTTTTTTAAATGAACAATGGGTTTCCTTCGAGAAGGATTTATGTGTGTTTCACGCCAATGAATCGACCGAACCCATTTCCCTATGGCCCCCAACGTGGGCCCTCTCTTTTCAATTAATTATTTATATTACACTATACATAAGCTCGATCACTTTTTATCGAGTGATATATCTGAGAAAATTTTTTCTTTAATTATCCACATTTTTGGAACACTGGTTGAATTCTTCTTTCGAAATATTCGTTGTATTCAGATGATTGATACCTGTTGGTGAGTTCACCTCTATCAGTTGAGAAAGAGGAAATAAACATACGTAAATAGTTCAGTATTTTGTGACTCATTTGTCGTTAAGAGATGATAAGAGGTTTTATCTATTCGTGAACTCGAATTTAGTAGATACTGAACGTTTGTCTACCATTTTATTTCAGCTACCCTTGAAATTTTGATTCACGCATTGCAAGAAATTGAAGTCATCATATTCCTTTGATTTTTATGGATGTCCTTATGGGCGTTCTCGAAAAAGGTATATTCAATAACATACATGTTATTCGTATTGTAATTTTCTTTTGGGTAGCGGATATACTATACAGACTCTCTTGGTTCTTGTCTGGGGGCGGTGTATATTAAAATAAGAAATCTCGAATTTAGTTTTATTTTAATAATCAAGATTTATAAACAATATTTGCCGAATAATCTATAGTTTGACAATAATCCGTACTTCTGAATACATTATTGTGTGTGTTATTAAATGTAGATTTGTTGGTATTCTATTAATATTGTAACACGTACCGAACTATTTTCATTTTTATCGTTAGGAGTATGTTGAAACGTTAAATCCACCTCTGCCTTAAGACCCTTGATCAGAATTGATGGGATGGTCCCTTGTTGGCTTCCGGAGAGTAAATTAGTTTATTGTCCTTTACGAGGTCATACGCAGTTTGTAACTACTTTTTGACAGTAACTTTATCTAAAAAAATATCTGGCATAGGATATATTCGCGTATTTTCCATTTATTTTTATTGCGCTGATTACAAATGACAAACAAATCAGTTTGTGTTAAGAGTAGATGATAGCTGTGGGACGTGGAAGTGGTTTCTGCGTCACTGCCGTTCAAAAAGATGATCTCTAGCGTCGTTTAGCGACGGAGGAGAAACACGTTGTCAGATTGACCCGTTATTTGCGGTCACAACCGAACTTCAATGATTTGGGGTTGCGGTGGAGACCGACCGACGGGGAATGACGGGATGTGAACCATAACGAAAATGTAAACTGTACACCGCCCACGCAAATGACAGAAAAGGAAAATCAATACGGTATCAATATTCAAACTACATCTTACGTGATTTTAAATAAATAAATTCGTGTCAAAAAAGGCAGGAATTAACTATGTATGATCACGGGAAAGGGGGTCACAAAATGTACTTACTCTCCGGAAGCAAGTAAGGGACGATCCAATCAATTACGATCTAAAGAGCCAAAGTCTGTGGTGGATTTAATTTAGTCACCCCCTCCCCGTCTAAAAGAAAAACGAAATGTTCCTAGCTACTTGTTATAATATCTACAGACCATTGACGAACCCAGTTTATAAATAACTTCTCTCACACATTATAAGAGAAGTTATTTAACGAATACGAACTGTTATCAATTTATCACCCACCGAATAATCGTAACAATGTCACTCAAAATTCCAGATTAATAGTAAAAGAAGTAATGACTCTTCCGCCTATAGGTACATTTAGGTCTAGTGCATCTACCTTTGGTTTGTCTTCTACACAAGACGATTTCTGAGCATAATTTCGATAATGTAAATTTAGATGCCCGTATACTTATATCATTGTGGTAATATTATTTATTGTATCCATGAATACAGGATTTTGGAAGTAATAAAGAATGTGCGAATTGTTTAGTTTAAAAAGGAATCAGCCAGACACAGCTTCGATATACCTTACTTGCTTGACCAAATGTATGATATAAAACCTTTTGTGTAGAATGGTTCATATAAAATTAAAAATAAGAATTATATAAGACTCGAACATTCAGAAATTATTACATATCTCCCAATGAAACAAACTGAGAATCAAAAGTTGATTGAGAATTCGACGCTAAGTGTGAAGCACTGGATTTTCTTCGTGTATTAGAATATATCTCAGATGTGCGTTATAGTTTTGTCCGTAAATAATTTATTCAAAGAAACAGAATCCATTATAAGAACGTTAAATAATTCGATTTGTGTACGTTAAGTATTCATCATCGTACGCTGTTTCTTAGTCGTGTAATTTCTGACCTTCCAGAAAACAACATTTCTTAAGATGCATCGTTCATACCCGCTCCTCACATATATCTTGAGTTTCTGTACTTACTTACCCAAAATTACACATTCATTTCCTCGTGTGACTAATATACCCGAGATAATTCACACCATAATTTATGGAACTAGAGGTTAATTTTGTAGGGAAGAAAATGTATATCTTGTTCGTGAACTGCTTTATAATGAATATAGTAGATAACTATTTCCAGCGGGACCCAACATTCGATACTTGAGAACTTTTAGTACTACAGAAATTTTCTCTTCAATAAATGATATTTCGTAAGTCAATAAAGAAATAAAACTCATTTTAACAGTCGAAATTTTTATTAATTGGCAAAAAACTACTTTTATTAGCTCTGGTTATATTTTATTATTCATTTGTGATTCATTTTATTTAATCGACTCGCTCCCCTGTGCGTTTTACCCCCAGGGGGAGTTTTGCTGCTGTGTTTCACCACAGATACTCTTTGGTACTTCATCCCGCTTAAGTATCCAAGCTCAAGCTTCGACAACAATGAGTCACTGTTATTCGTAACCCAATGCTTCCTTTCCCTTTCCGATGGCTCAGGGACTAGCATGCTTTCTCGCATTCGAGACACTCTGGGTTGAATTCCCGACTGGGTCAGAAAAATTGTAGCTTTTTAAAAAATTAATTAAGATTTAAAAACTTACACTTGATGGACGTATAATATTTTTATTTTTTTAGGAAAAGTTCACTACTTTTCGACGTGGATTTACGCCGATTTATTTTCAGGTAATCAAGTAATAACAAATTATAACGATAAACATAACAACAGGACAAATGATAACAGAAAATATAAACAGAAATATAAACACAAAATATAATTAGAAAAAGCAGAAACACAAACATGTTATAATATTGTATTGTATAAACCAGATAGTTTTTCAGTATCTGTGCGTAAACTCAAACTGCGTATTTTTTGTATAAATGTTATTTCTGATATACGTTTGTAATAATTAACTTCTTTGTCCAAAATTAATATATTTTCCCAATCTATCAAGTGATCATCATTAAGGCAATGTGAGGTAACTACCCTTTGTTCTACTGATTTTAAATTTCTTTTGTGTTCTTGGATTCTAGTTTTTAATCCTCTTTTTGTTTGACCTACGTAACTACGTCGAAACGAAGAGAGCTATTCATAAAAAATAAAAATATTATACGTCCATCAATGGTCGTAAGTATTTAACTATGTATTTAATTTGATTACATAATGGACGTTAATGGTAATAGAATTGTAGCCTTTTCATTTCAATGTCCCAGTTTATAAATAGCTGTGAATACTGAAAAGTGAACTCTCCCACTTCTACATCTCCTAGTATCACTAACTCTTACTGTTGCTATCTACTCCTTCTAGCACCTCCACGTGGGCCAAGTTGTTGGTAAATCCGGTTAACCGACTCACCTTCTAACAATAACCCCTATTATCCTCCTTCTACCTCCTATCGGTCCAAGAAGATAAGCTTCAATAGCACTTAGCAACATTTCCCATTTACAAATACAACAATAAAAAAGCGTGCTTTCTTTTACAAACAAGGGTGATTCAGGGTTTAGTGTGCCTGGTAAAAATAAATTTGTAATTGTGTACGCGTTTGAGTCTAGTGCTATACGGTGAGACAATATTTGCTTCAATTAGAGTGCATTAAACAGTCTAAATTTGATTCACATAGTAATGTGCTTACCTGTTTATTCTCTGGATACTTAATACTTAAAATCTTTTCAAGTGATGCTTAATTTAAATTTCTTTCATAAATGCAACGCTTCTCGTAGCTCACCACGTGTATTCTCAATTATGAAATTTTTGAAGACACTTTGTGTGGCAGATGTCACACTCATACAATAAGTGTATTGAACAAGATTAAATTGAATTTATTAATTAATTCATTAGTTGATTTTAGTTAAAATTCATAAGATTAATCATCCTGGTCCGTGTTTTTCTCCGGTTTTCCTCCGGATAGTGGAAGATTTTCCATAGACAGGAAAGTCATTTACAATTTTTATATTATTAATCTCGAATTTTCGCAGCTCATTATATCTACGATTCGTTTGGGAATATTAAAATGGATAACTATGTATTTTATTATTATTTTTTCAATATAAGTTTTAAATCTACGTCTGTCCTTAGTGGGTTCTTGATCGGAATTGATGGGATGGTCCCTTAGTTGTTTCCGGGGAGTAACTTTCTTTATTATCCCCCACGTGGTCATACGCAGTTTACAACTTCTTTTTGACAATAAAGTCTCTTTATATTTATAAGAGATGGGTGGGTTAGGCAACCTAAGAATTTTCCTATGCACAGCAGTAATTTGGGTTGCATATACACAAGCCGTTGCACGTATGTGTTGTATGAACAGATACAATTTCACACATATACAGCGTGTCCCAGATCTCCAAGTGAAAACAAATTGGAGGGATGATAAAGCCCACTAATCATAAAGAAACACGCGTTTGGAAATGTCACCCGGAGCAGAGAAAACGACACAAAGAAAGTAAGAACTCACGACAAAGAGGTGTGAAAAGTGCCTAATTGAGATACTGCTATAGGTGTTCAAAGTTGAACTGAAAATAATGTTCTACCCATTAACGGCAATGGTGGCCTCGTCTTATGGATTGGCGAATATATTTTTTTTTAAACCACAAAAAAAACACCTTTAAATAGGAAAAATTAGGAAAATCTTGCTTTCAGAGGGTTCAGCATTAGAAATAACTGTCCAAATCGACCAAAAATGATTCTATGATATGTATTTTGATGCCCAGAAAATGAATTCGGAGCCACAGAATTTCAGGTGTATAATATTTAGCGCGACGAGTGCGTTGAAAGCTGTGAATATCGCTTTCTAGTAAGAAATTGTTTCCTCTACTCCTTTTACTTTTTCATATACGTAATACAGGGTTGGGCAGGGAGGTATGGATGATTTGAACGGGGCGTCGTGCAAGGTGGGGATAACCTTGGTGGATAAAGAGTAGGGGTATCTGTTTGTTATGAGTTGCCATTTTAGTAGCAATGAAGACGTGGTCGATGGAGCATCGCGTGTTTGTGTACAACAAGCAGAACTTTAGGTATTGGGCTTCTGAAAATCCACGTCAACTCCATGAAAAACCTCTACACAGCGACAAATTGACTGTTTGGTGTGGCGTTAGTCGAAACTTCATCATTGGCCCTTACTTTTTCCAAGAAAACGGTCGAACCGTCACTGTCAATACAGATCGTTACCTAACGATGCTGCGTGAGTTTTTTCTGCCACAATTGAGAAGACGACGTATCAACCTCAACACAGTATGGTTTCAACAAGATGGGGCGACATGCCATACATCGAGAGCAGCTATGGAATTTTTGAGGCAGACCTTCCCTGGGCGCCTCATTTCGTTGCGTGGAGATGTGGAATGGCCTCCTCGGTCACCGGACCTGTCACCTTGTGACTATTTTTTATGGGGCTACCTAAAAGCACGTGTATACATAAACAAACCACGTACACTTGAAGCCCTGAGTGAAACAATAACACAAGAAATTCGAGCAGTACCACGTGCAATGCTTCAGAGGAGTATGGACAACTTCTCACAACGTCTACAGGAGTGTATGGACAAAAACGGACAGCATTTAACAGATGTTATTTTTCGTACGTAATCAATGTTTCAATTTTTTCCTCTTTAATTTAATTTTAATTTAATTTAATTTTTGTAATGGCAACATCTAAGGTACACATTAAAAAAATAAATTTTGAGTTTCGTTTAAAAATGAGAGTGTAAGTGTTATTTCAAATCATCCATACCTCCCTGCCCAACCCTGTATATAGAAAGTATTTTCATCGTGAAAAAATTCGAAAACGAGATTTTTGCGGTAATATCCGTTTTGGAGACCCCTGATTCCGAAAAAGTGGTTTTTGGCTGGACGTCCGTCCGATCCGTCCGTCTGTGCGCAGCACTCCTGACCGGACAGAAAAATATTTTGTTTTCATTTTTCGTATCTAGGGTAGAATTTACTTCTGACATGCACGTGCTTTCAATTTTCTTTTTACTTGAACACAAAGGGCAATTCACATAAAGGTCAAAGTACATTTTCCAATATTTTTCAAAAATTGGTCCAACGAGTTTGCTTAAATTTTCTGTACGTAAAGTAGAATAAGAATGCATTACACTCGCATTAGAGATATTAGCTTGAAAGTTTGGTATAGACGCAGTAAAATAGTTTATATCTGCTGCACTTACATATTAGTTTACTGTTCCAAGAATATTGAATAATATTTAGCATATACATATGGCTAAATGAGAATGTATTAATCTGTGTGAAATGTATTAAAATCTGTAAAATAAATTAAATAAAAAAATGACAGAGAGGCCTAGTCCCTGATTGCGCCGCCAGGGTGTGTGACCGGCGCGGTGCGACGATGGAGCGTGTGCCGACGCATTAGCTGGGTTACGCCTGCACCGCAGGGTCAATAACTCTGTGCCCTGTGTGGTTGTATAATATTTAGCAGTGTAAATGAACCAAACAGTCGTAGAATACACTTTTCGTAAACTGAAATGAAAGATTTGATAAGGATAAAATACAAAGGAGGACAGCAAACGCGCTGCGGATGCGAAAAAATACATCAATTTCTGTCTTCAACAAAATTACTTTTGCTTAACAGTGGTTTTGTACCACTAGTTTCCTTTTGTAAAGAACTCTTTTATCTTCAAACGATCTACGCAACGGATTTATTTTTCTTTTCTCTGCTTTTGCTTCGTTTTCCCTTTTAAGGACCCAACAGAAATCTGCCATCATATTCACATCCCACCTTCCTTGGTACCGGTGCTCCATTTCCTTGATGTCTTGGTGAAAACGTTCACCCTATTCTTCGCTATAGTCTCCGAGATTGTTCGGAAAATGGTCAAGATGAGTTTAGAAAATGCAATTTCAAATTCATCAGACAACACTGCTGTTTGAAGTTTTCCAACAGTTCCTTAACTAAATCATTGTAATCCTCACTTTTCTGGTTTCCTAAGAAATTCTGAACGACTTTATTGAAACTTATCCAGACAGCTTTTTCTGTATCATTCATTTTTGTAATCAGTTTTTCGTCTGTGAATGCAGCACAGATTTGAGGACCATCGAAAATACCTAGCATCATTTACTTCATGAAACTTTTCTCCTAAATATTCAAAACTGTCGCCATCCTTGTCCAAATCAAACGATTTAACGAACTGTTTCATAAGACCAAGTTTGATATGATGAAGGGGAAGTAGAATACTTGAAGGATCAACCAAGGGTGTGCGGATGTTTTTCAAACCTGGGTGGAACTCTGTTCATGGACATTCTTTCTGTTCATACTGTTTTTTTCTGACTCTGCTATCACACATCAGCAAGGATGTTTTGTAAATCCTGATTGCTGTCCAAGAATCTAAGTCGAAATCTTAAGTTCACCACAAATTTTCTATTTGTGTTTTTCATATGTCAATTTCTTCAAAACTATTTGAAAAATTCTCGTACGTTTCTTTCAACTTCGTTGAGTGGTCTGCAATTGGAATCGGTGCAAACGTATTCCCATGGTGAAGAACAGCTTTAAGGCTCCGTTTTGAAGAGTCAATAAATAATCTCCACTTTTCATCTTTATAAATATCACATAGCTGAAAATCTCTTGTTCCGAATTCCGATTCAGGACATCAAAATACATATCTTACAATAATTTTTATTTGATTTGGACAGTTATATCTGGTGCTGAACCCTCGGAAAGCAAAATTTTCCGTATTTTTCCCATTTAAAGGTGGTTTTTCGTAATTTAGAAGAAAATGTTGGGTGATGGAGCAATTTTGGCTCCTGATTCGGATTCAGAGGGTCTAAATATATAAGAATACATATGTGTAGTCTTTGGTTCAGACCACTTTTTGTTTTGTGTGTGCCTGTGTTATATAATCAATCATACGATCTTTTTATTTGTGCTTTTAACGACTCAACGTTTGGACGCCTGACGACGAATTAAACCTGAAATCGAAACGTTGTGTTATTAACAGCACAAAATAATTGGTATTCCTCCATAATGAGGTCGTAAGTCTTAACTCATTACTATCTCATTTCTGTTTTTTTTATAATGAAGAAAGAGGGATGTGTACAAATCTTTATCTACAAATAATATAGAACGATTGACTCTGGTGATTACTACAATTTTTTCTGTAACCCGTGGAACTGAGGCTGGTATTACACGATCATTTTTCTATGTTATATATCTATGATAAAATATATAACAGTATAGTGCACGAGCTTTGACCATAGGTCAAATGTGATCGTATAATAAAAAATGTATTGTAAAAAAACAGTACAGACTGCGTATGACCACGTGGAGGACAATAAACTAATTTACTCTCCGGAAGCGAGCAAGGGACGTATTCCATCAATTCCGATCAAGGGTCCTAAGGCAGAGGCGGATTCAAATTTTTTTGCATAAGTTCCTAGATAAGATAAAAAGTTAGCTGCGAGTTATAAAACTAATAAAATGTCAATATGTTTGTAATTTTACACAAAAAAGTACATGCACAAGTTATTATCGAACTATAGATTATTCTGAGTATAGTGTTTAAAAATCATAAGAGTTGGAAAAAAAAAACACTAAATTCACGATTTATTGTTACAATAAACACGCCCCTAGACAAAGCCTAGAGAACCTGTATAAGAAATCCGCCTCTACCCGAAGGAAAAACGGAGAAAAACCCGGGCCAGGATATCTACGACATTTTATAATATGTTTGATCATAGATATGTCATACAACTATGATCGTGTAATCCTGCCTGACAATAATGAATGTGTCAGTGTCACTTAATATGGGGTTGGAATAATATCTTCCGCGTGGGACATACAAACTGCATCCTCCACAGTCCTCTGTCACTGTGACGAGTGCGTTGTCCCTCCGAGAGATGTCGCTAGTGACCGAGATGACGCGTGCGCAATTTCCATAGAAATTGCTTGTAAATAACAGCTGCGCTCGCCGTCTTATGCGACGTTCTGGAGCGTAATTAATAAACTCGTTGTGGATTACAAATTCATTTTAATCGACATGGCATGTGAATGAAACACTCTCAAAGGAAATTGAGTGTGCTTCGGTAATCGGATGATGTTTTGAAAGTCAAATAAGGACATGACACGTTCGTTATAAGAACGGTATAAAATATGGAGATGCCCACAAACCGTGTAAGTTACTCTTGGAGGTTAAAATGGCATGTTTAATTTTAATCGGAGTTGACTCTATAAATAAGTGGAATTTTATGAGTATAGGCGCTATTGAATGACATGTATTTGAACGATATTTGCCCTAACGACTCCAAGGAATTTATTTATAATAGAAATGTGATGTATTTTTAACATGAGATTGCCTAGAGGCTAATTACTTTTTTTAATAGAGTTATATATTTTTCGATAAATATTTTATACTTCAACTCGTAAGTAAGACATTTAACAATGAACCAAAGCAAGAGAATAGACTATGGAAATATATGAGGAGGACTATGAAAATATGTTTAATATTTGATGAATAATATATTCAATGAATATTCGCCCATTCAAAAGATTTGTGCCTTAAACTATTCCGCTACGTTCAAGCCTTGCCAAAACAACAAACATGAATTGTGTTCATCATCAAATAATTTGGGAATGAGAATTACCTAAAATATGTATCGAGTGTTTTTTGTGGTAATCTATGGTTCAAATATCAGATTGTTCACTTTGAACTGAAAATATAATTAATTTGTCGTACAATTTATCGAATGTGATATGCTGTAACGCGATGCTTCGATGTTCGTAGTATGTTAAGAGAATTATTTTTTTTCTTTAGGTAGACGGGTACCTCCAATTCCAATGTTAGCTGTTCTTGGAAATATTTACATTTTGCTCCTGATTTGACACTTGAAATTTGGATTAAAATATTGAATGAATCTAAACAGTATACTTGGGAGACAATATCAAAAGAAAATGTGATAACACCCCATAAAAGTGTAGGGCAAGACATGTGAGGTATTTGTAAACGGGAAACTGCTATAAAACTGAAAAAAAAATTTCATTGGGTATTCATATCTAAGTTCTCTTCTGTACGATATTTGTTGCTGGTTTTAATTGTGAACCTAGAGAGATGTTAGTTAATTGCCAACTGAGAAATGTGATAAGACGTTTCCCTCAGGGCGCTTTTCTCATTTGGTATGTTAGTGTTAATGGGGTGGTATTTTTCAGCTTGATACTGCAGCTCGCAAGTAATATACAACCCAGAAATGGTTGCACGTATGTGGATATAATAGGCTATTAGCTGAAATGCAAGTCATGTATTATAATAATTCTGTCTATTGAAAGAACGGTTTTGAAGATAGCATTTCACAATGAAACATTTTCAACTTTGAAATCCTTAAGTACAGAACCGTTTTCCCGACCTCGGTTCAATGGGTCCTCGGATTATCCGGTTAATCCCGTATAACATTTTTTCTCTCTTTCAGTATATAATAATAATAATAACAACAACTCAAACATTGCTTGTTTGACGGACATTTCCTGGAAAATAATACGATGTGATGCGCCGATAGGTGCGCAATTAGTGAGGGGCAGAACGGTGGAGTTCGCCATTTTGATTCCCCTCTTGCTTGCGAGTCGACTATTTTTTAAGAATCAGTCTTTTCTTTTATTATCAATTTTTTTTGTTAATTTTTGTGTGTATGTACATATACTGGACAATACCATTATGAAGTATACTACGGAAACCTCTGATGAACGGACCAAACGGGTGACCGACCTGACCGGTTACGAGGGGTTCTTCTGTAATTAGGTGCCATTTCTCTTGATATCGTTGTTAATTTACAAAATGCGTAAGATGCTTAAGATACCTAGACAATAAGAATAAGAAGTTAGAGAAGTTTTTAGAACTTCGGTCGCAATCGGGGCTAAGTAAAGAAACTTGCACCGGAAGAAAAATAAAATAAGAGATGTACAAGGGGTGGGGGGAGGAGGAAGAAGAACTGTGATGGGATAAAAGGAACTTTCTTAGAGAATCATCTTCATGTTTAGCGAACTCTTCTCATTAGCTGTTTAACGCTGAAACTTGCAGGTCTGGCGGTATACTTTTCCTCTACCTATTTTAATTCCCCCAAGAAGCAGAAGAAGAAGAAGAAGAAGAAGCGCTTAAATCTGAGGTGCGAAGCTCACACCACCTTCTTCTTCCCCTCCCCCCCTCTCTATCTCTCCTCCTTCGTATGGTGTCCTCTCTCTCCTGGGGCGCGGATATTGCGAAAGTTCGGGACCAATGCCTTTTAGACACAGCTCCACCTGTGTCGTCCTGAAAGACGCCGTAGCTTTGGCGGTTTCAGTCAGCTACGTCCGAAACAGTTACATTATGAACAAAGTGTGTTTGCGTTCTTAGGAGGATGGGATCATTTCATTTTAATATTGTAATATCTAAATGTCGAAAAAAAAAATTCAATCTAAGCAGTGACACCTCTTCCCCATCTTCGTTAACAGCAGATACAATTACCTTAATTGTTTGGAATATAAAATACAGTAATAAAGAAAGGGTTTGATTGTTACTACAATTTCAAAGATAACCTTTTTCAACTGGGCCCGCATTAAGTTCATTAATTACAGTGTCATATAAAATTTACTGTTTAATTTTATTACATTTTTAGAATCATAATTTGTTTAATATTTTTTTGAAACAATGGTTTGTTTATACACCTTTTTCTAAATGATTTTTCATGATGTTTTTTATTTTTTGCAGCTGAATACTAACCCACCATTTACATTTGGTAACTTTNATATATATATATATATATATATATATATATATATATATATATATATATATATATATATATATATATATATATATATATAAGTGAGAACTAAATTATTATTATTTTAATTTTAAAATAACGTCTCTAAAAATGATACATTCATTATAAACATTTATATTTCAAATATTCTAGTTCCCAGAAGTGCCCTTGCTGTTACCTGAAAATTTCCTGTGTCATAGAATACATTCATTTGTACTAAACAACACAATTGGAATTTATTGTTCGCATAATATTACAGTAACAACTCACTGGAAATTTAAATTTTAAAACGCTTTAAATCCGCCAACTGTTGTAATATTTTGTGGATGTGTTTTTAAGGTTTATATCTACAAGAAAGTGGCGAGGTAAAAAATACAAGACAGTAATGGACAGAGCATGTAACATTCTGGTAATGACAATGTTAATGACGGGGTTATATTTCGGGAAAAGCTCCCTGCAGCATTTTTCTATGTTCTAATGAGTCGTATTCTATGGTGAGGTGGCTTCTGTATTATTTATAATATCGTTGGTCTATCTTTATTTCTCAATACTCAATGGTTATTGGACTACTATACTGAACAGTAATCGTTGTAAGACATGAATTATGAACGAAGATGTTTAAATTGCGGTTAAATTGTGTCATTAAATTTCAGAAATCGCTGTCGAAACAGTTCAAACTCTATCTCTCAATGAGACAAAATAATTCCCATATTTTGATAAACTGGGTAGAATTACTGTGAGGATGAGTGCCTCATGCGTTTAGAGGCAAAATTCTCATCTCCATAAAGACTTTGTCATTCAAATCTAAGCTCTTTGCGAGTAGTTCTTTTCCCCAAAAAGGATGAGCCTTTAGTGCACTAATACCCTTCACTGTTTTTGAGAGCACTCTAGTGAATCATTTAATCTTTTGTTTATTGTGTAAAGCGGAGTTGATCTGCTCATGCGAGTAATCCTTCTGTTTCGAGATGTATTTTTAGTTCATCCTACGTCAAACATTGTATCGCCACATCGGAAAGGTTATTATGCGATATATAAATATTATGTAATTACTTATCTCTGCGGCAACAAGCATGGAATAAATGTGTTTACAATGAAATCCATGTCAAAATAAGCGTCTTAACCACACGTGTGAAACGTCAACCCCGGTGAACACGTTGTGAGCACGCTCGTCGCGAGAATCGTCAATGTATTTTCAGAATCACGTTCTCACGATTTCAACATTTTTTAATCGGTTTACTTTGCGTACCTAACTGAAATAATTCCAGAGAATTTTGGGAAGATCTTCCTTAAGCGAAGCTTCAAAATTGAGTCCTTAATCTTCCCCATGGTTAGCACAGAAGCCGATCTAAAGTTACGTTTACGCTTGCATACGTGTATGAGCGACTTGTCTGAGATACATCTCAATTTGTATGAGCTACGGCAATATAGTTACTTTTTGACATGTCTCGCGACAGCACGTCGCACATGTCTTGATACATTTTGTATGAGCTTCATTCAAGATATACGTGTATGCGCGTGCAAGTCGCATGCGCGTATGCGCGTTCGCAGAACCCACGATCAGTACGCGCTCCGCCATGTTTGTTTACATTCTACCTGGTTTTTTTTGTAGGTTATATCATTGTTATTATACGTATTTTACATAATCTATTGATTCCTGAAATCTTAAGTGTTGAGTAGTGCCCCCTCCCCCAGGGGACTTACATCTAGTAAGTACAAACAGGACTTACATCGTGTTTGGACACGGGGCCCCGAGCTGAGTCTGGCATTACTTCCACTTACTTGTGCCAAGCTCCTTCCTTTCTCTTTCCTGACCTTCCTTGTTCTTTTCGATCCCGACGCTATTAGGGCTAGGGTATCTTTCATTTTCCTCATTTTTGTCCCCCTCATTTTTTG
>NNCF01131719.1:112497-136359 GCA_002313205.1 Laupala kohalensis | reverse complement strand
TCACTTTACCTTCACTTAAATGTTTAAAAAGTTCACTTAAATGTTTAAGTTTCAAAAAGTGAGCAAGTCATTCATCACTATTACTTTATTATTCCGCCAACGTTTCGAGATTTGTTCATCTCTTCATCAGGGGCAGCTGAGGTGCAGATATATTTAAGATCTTGTTATTAAAATTTGATCTGAGTATTCAACCATGTAATGACGGAGAAGGCTCCGTCTGGACGAACCTTCCAAGATTTTAATTATTAACTAGTGTTTTAAATGTGATTGACTGCAGTAATTTTATTAACAAGATTTTTAATGTATCTGCACCTCAGATGGCTCTGATGAAGAGATAAACAAATCTCGAAACGTTGGCGGAGTAGTAAAGTAATAGTGATGAATGACTTGCTTGCTTTTTTAATGTTTTAAAAAATATTTAAACGTGAACGTGAAGTGATATCGTAAAGCAGTGAATGAATGATTGTCTATAAAAGTGACACATAGCTTGGCAGTGTTTGAAAGTAAACTTCTATAAGAGATCTCCCAGGGGACTTACATCTAGTAAGTACGTGTTTGGCAAACACGGGACCCCGAGCTGAGCCTGGCATTACTTCCACTCACTTGCGCGAGACTCATTCCTTGGTCACCTCTTGTTCTTTTCGATCCCGACGCTATTAGGGCTAGGGTATCTTTCATTTTCCTCTTTTTTTAAAAAAAATTTTTTGTAATGATTTATGTAATGTTTTGAGATATGTTGATATTTGAGTTGTAATTCAGGAGGGTTTCTAGTGGGTATGGTTGAGTTGTTCGGCGAATCCCACACGCGGGGAGAGTCATGTTGGCTCTCTCTAGTGCGTAACTGCATTTTCCCTACCTGTACAGAATTTTAGGGCTCGAATGATCTAGACGTCGACGAGCCGTAAAGCACCACAAAAAATCTATAATAGATAATCAGAGAAACATCCAAGTAGATATTATGATGTTTAGTTTATATTAAATACCAAATTTTCTGTGTGCAAGTATTGAAATAGAAACGTACAAGTTGATACTCCGGTTAACCGGAATGACTTGACAAACAGCCCATTTTGCACTCGTTATGGGAAAGAATGCACAAGGTCGTCTGCGTTGGCTAAGAAGCCTTTCTTGAATGAGGGTTACGCGGTAGCATGTTCTCTATGATATTTTCCCTCTCTAGGAGTTCGTTGAACTCGGGTGATTTAATGTAACAGCATTAACGGTTGTTATTTGAGTCTCTCACGATCATTACGTAAATATTCGTTTCGAAATAAACGGAAATTCCCTCGCATACGTGCCTGGTAATTTAATGCAATTAATTCCCACGATATTTTATTAAATTATGCAATAATTCCTTTCGTCAATAACTACATTCATAAACTTTTATGATAAATTTATTGAAAGGCTTAAAATTAAATAAATTATTTCAATGTGATGACTCGCAAATGAGTAAAAACCACGAGTTGCTGTTGGGCAGGAATAATCTCCTGTTCTTTGGCGCACGCGTGATATTATATCAATTTGACGATAAAGATTGTCAATGCTGCGAAGTAGTTCTTCCACTCNCAATTATTTCGAATTGATTTCGCGACGAAATTAATTTTTTCTTTAATGAACCTCGAGGAGATCATTGCATTCTTGGCGCAGATTTTATTGAGAGAAATATCGTTATCAAGAATCGACTACAATTGATGTGATCTAGAAAACGACCTATGAGCAATCATGCATCGTGTCACAATTTCGAAATCTGGTGGATAACCGACGTAACAGTATATAAAATATATAAATTATTTAATTATTCTCTGAATATAAATTAGTGTTTGACTGAATTTAATTTGTTTCAGTTCAGTTTATTAATTTTATGACGAAGGATATTGTGAATAGTAATAATCTGGTTGAAACGCGCCAGGAATGTTACAGGAATCTCGTACTGAGCGTAATTACGTATTATTTCTTCCGTCACCGTAATATGATTTCTCATTCGGTGTGGTTGTTAGTGTGCTCTAAAACTTCGTAACTATTTGTTTGAAAAATTATTCAGTTAACAATTTCATTCGAAATCAATCTTTTCTTAACCTTCTTGTCGACGATGGAATCCGTAGGACTTAAATCTTTGGGAGCAGCTATTTTAGTGTCTGAATCCCTAAATCCTATTTCCAGAAGACAATCTGTCGTGTCATTTTTTATCCCGTCATTCTTAGTATATTGCTACTAATGAGGTTTCATTACAATAAATAAATAATTTTTTACTTACGACCCATTAATGGACGAATGCCATTTATTTTGTTTATATTTTTAGAACACGTTTCATGTGATACGTTTGAGTATCGTCACAAAGATTATTTTCTGGACCGGGGGGGGGGATTCTAGTATTGCCTTATTACCAAGAATTACGTGTTCTATAATTTGTTTGAAACCATAAATTGAATTAAAGTGGTAGTGTGTTCATAAGTTGCCCCCCCCTCTTCCACTACCACCCTGGTTGTGCTACTAATGTCTCGATGAAGTCTTCCTTATTATTTATTTCATTTATGTCCCTTAAAAACGAAACACTGGATAACTGTTGTACACGCCAATTACCGTTTTGACAAGAAAGTTTCATTTCAAAGAGAAAATTCATTAATTTTTACTCTTATGCTTGTGTTACTACTAAATCGTATTAATTCATATTTCATGCAATCGTACAAATTGTTATTGATGCTGAATTTATTTATGTTTGATTTATTTCATTATTGCGTAGTAGCGACTTCGTCTGTCCTCTCATTCGTGCGTTCATTACTTCATTGCTCTCCACCCACTGCACAACTCCGTTTGAGGATAGGGGATTATGTGATAACTTTCAATCAGATGAAAATGGTGAAGAGTCGAGAGTCGATCCCGGGACTCCTGTTTTGATCGCAGGGGTGTCAACCACTACGCCACCCCTTCGCCTTCCACAATTGTACACCATTTCCATCCAGACCTAAAGGTGTACAGAAATGGTATACTGTTGAGGAAGGCGAACGGGTGGTGGAGTGGTTGACACCCCTGCGATCCAAGCAGAAGTCCCGGGTTCGATTCCCGGCTCTTCACCATTTTCACCTGATCGAAATTTATCAGATATCTTCTCCACGCGTAGGGTGCACGGAAGAAATATATGCATATGGGATTGTGATACCCCGAAACAATAGATATTCAACTCCCCACGATAAAGTCACCCTGTCTCAAGACTGTGTATCTCCTCTCTGTTTCTTTTCTACATCTTTCTCCTCTCACTCTGTCATGCCTCGTCCGCTGGTACTATCAACCCTTTGCCTCCAGGAATACTTTACTCTGGCACTTCGCAAGAAATTGGCACGCTACTTATATTAAGGGGTTTATAATTAATATTCCAAAAAACTATTTGATAATAATAATAATAATAATAATACTTTTTACGACAAAGTTCTTTCTGAATGATATTTACTTAATGCAATAAATTAATTATGTCGTCAGAATATTGTAGAACAACACGTCGATTGAATATGTAAATCATTGTTTAATGAATTATAATAATGTCAATAATCATATTCATTTGATGTGTTGCTATGTTTAATACTTGTTACGCCTTACGAAACCTCCAAACGGAACTGAAACGTTGCGTTCTAAATAACCCTTCACTGTATGAAGTATGTTGTGCGGAGTTCATATAACGTCGTATCAATAAATGTAGATCTGAGGTCCGCTATGATTACACTTTATTGAACCAAGGAGCCCAAAGTACTCCAAATATGAATAACTGACTTGTTCAACAGCTCAGTTATTCGCAACTCGAAGATATTACGGATAAGGTGCCTTACTTGGTCATTAACTGACGTGGGTGGTGAAAGCAACCGGCAGTCAAAATGTGTTCTGTACAAGTTCCTGTGATGTAGTTAAGTGTCTGTGCTATTCTAAGGTTCTGCGCTTCCTACAGAGTCAAAGTCGCAGTGCTGCCGCTACCCGTTCAACTGATACAAATATTTGAACTTAAGGGTAAAAGATGGCACTTTTTCGAACTTTTTATAAAAAAAACAAAAAAAAACGGATAATTAGTGGAGCGACTAACTTGAACATTTGTTTGCTAATACCTTACCAAGCAATTCCTTATCTTATTCACGTAAACCATTTTCTCGCGGTCACTCAGGAAATTGATAAGGGAGATGTACGTGGACACCCTCTCATTGGGGTTGGTTAGATGATGGGACTCACATTTTTCATACAAATGTAATGCTTAGGCCTAATGACACTAAATTCAATGCTTTTCATCGCGAATGAATCGATTTAAACGTGACAAACCCCATTTTTCCAAAAGGGGTGAAATGTTGAAGGTGACTCGCAGATGGTTTCTTCTATTGATGAAAAANATACAAATTAAATGCTTATGTCTAATGACACTAAATTCAATGCTTTTCATCGCGAATGAATCGATTTAAACGTGACAAACCCCATTTTTCCAAAAGGGGTGAAATGTTGAAGGTGACTCGCAGATGGTTTCTTCTATTGATGAAAAAACCCGTAAACCATGTTCCTTGGACAAACTCTCACAATCCTGAGTAGTTTTGGAACATCTGAAATACATCGTTTTCGGATGGGGATGGGTCATCAGATGTGGGTGATTTTTTAATCTCAGCTACTGGAGTGCACATTATTGAGTCTGTATACGTGAGACTAGCTCTCCCTGACATTTTGAAGAATGATATGTTTGCTCGATGTTTTCGAAAATTGCATTTCTCTTCACTTTAAGGGTGTCCTAGAGAGATACGGGCGATACAGACAGCTCCCAATAAGGGAGTGTCTTCATAAAACTGAGGTGCTTCCTCAGCCCAAATTTTACTCTGATACTTTCTAAAACATAGAAGTTATGGAGCGTTGAAATTACTGCTCCGCCAATTTTATGAGGCAGTGTGTGTCTATACTATCGTGTCTAGTTCACTGCTAGACTAGAAGAGACCGCTTTGGAATCGTAAGATTTCACAATGAACGTCTCAGTGTTGTCCTTGCGCCTGTGAAAAATGCAACCAACGTTACAGTCCTGCAACGCGGAACTTACTTCTCGTGTGGTGTCCAGTGAATTTAACTATTTATCTTGTGAAGAACTTGTATAGTTTTGTGTGTGTGTGTGTTTTCTATTTCGTAGCTATGCCATTATTCTACCAGATGAACGATATAATCTTTAAAAAGGAGTTTCAGTAAACCTATTATATTTTTGTACTTAATATTTGTTTCAACATTTTAATCATAGCGTTTTATCAACTGTTCATAAATGTATATTACAATAAAGGATTGTAAAATAAAGAATAAACTTTATAAATGAGAGGAGAGAAGTGCGTATCCATTCTTTATCTGATTTTCTCTATTTTTCCTTCTAAATATTTATTTTCAGTATTCCGTAATTTTCTCCATTTTTTATAATAAAGACACTTGTTTCTGCTTCACGATTATTTCGACATTTGAAAGTAACACCTTCCACGTTTCGTTCTAATATACA
The DNA here is from genome assembly GCA_002313205.1 of Laupala kohalensis. Classification (NCBI taxonomy): domain Eukaryota; kingdom Metazoa; phylum Arthropoda; class Insecta; order Orthoptera; family Trigonidiidae; genus Laupala; species Laupala kohalensis. The sequence continues at coordinate 130,874 of NNCF01131719.1, read as the reverse complement.
AAACGAAACTCTGTGAAGTGTTGCAGAGATAGGAGGTGCACTGTACTCCAAACTAACGTTTCACACTTTCAGCTGTTAAACAACAGAGTTCGTCTAGAACTTTCCGGAACTAGGGAGCACAGTGTTTGGAAGGTTATTATAACCCACACCCCTCGGTCACCCCTTTTGCGGCCACGCGCCACCGTTGAGCCACTTCAAAATAACCATGCATAAGGAAGGATGCTACAAGATTCAAACTGGCGGTATCTTTATCAGCATACAAGATTATTTAAGCATATGTTTGTTCCGAATGTTCTCTACTCACGGAGAAAATGTGTGATGACTCTTGGTCAGGTGAAAATGGCGACGAGCCTGGAATCGAACCCGGGACCCCTGTTTTGTTCGCAGGAGTGTTTACCACTACACCAACCGTTCGCCTTCCACAACGTTACACCATTTCCACCCACACCTAAAACTGAGTCATCCCCATACATGAGATAAGGGAACCAGGCGGCACACTATGCTGTGGGCACTTAATTACCGGTTTCACACATACCTACGAGTTAAGGTTCTTTACGCATATATTTCTTCCGTGGTAGGTGAACGGGTGGTGTGATGGTTAACACCCTGCAATCAAAACAAAGGTCCCGGGTTCGATTCCCGTCTCGTCGTGATTTTCACCTGACGAAAGTTATCACAAAATCACATAAGTTTATATATACCTACATATCGCCTAATTCTTTTGCCGGTTAATTCTAATTTTCTTGTATTGCTGGTCAAAGATAATAAATTTCTCTTGTCTTTTGAATTGGTGACAATGAATCAATTGTACGGGACAACATAAATGAACTCAAATCAATATTATTGGAATAATTAATGTATTCTTCTTAGTTGTTTGTAGTTTGCTATTATCTGAAACTTCATTTTCTGAGACAAACCAAAGTATCAATTAATTAAATAGGGCCTCAATCAGTATTTGAGCTTTATCATTTTTCAGTTTACAGAAATATTTGCGCGAGCAACTTATCTCAAGCGCTTCATGTTATTACTGTGAATGTACTTCTTTTCCTTACTAACAGATCTCATCTACACTGCCACAAGTTGTAGCTTAAAACGGGACCAAAATATTTTGAATCATGATTTCTTACGAGTTTTGTATTTTGCCTTGAGAAACTCAAGATTAGGTTATGGTACTGAATTATGGGGATCAGCCACTCAAAACGTAAAACGCCCTGCGTCACACAAAACCATTATATACGTTTAATAACAGGAAAAGCGAAAAAAGAATCAACCTTTCCACTTTCCACTGAGCTTAACATTTTGCCACTGAAACATTTGTTTATTTACAAGGTCCTTAAACTGTTGTATTTAAGGAGCGAAAATAGACAATACAACAGATCCCGAGCAGCTTCTCAAGGGCAACTAGTACGACCTAAGATATATAAAACCATTTTCAGAACAAGTTTTGTGTTCTTAGGGCCAAAATGCTACAACTGTTTATCATCTGATATAAGAAATAGTAAAAATACAAAACTCTTTGCAAAAAAACTAAACATATGGTTATTAAAAGAAGCTAATATTGATGATCTGCTCAAAGAACTTATTTAGACCCTGTGTACTCATTTCTGAAGTCTCTTGATTTAAGTATATAATTATATTTATGTACGTTAGTAACTAAGAAAATGTATACAATTTGTCATAGTTTTGTTTAATAATTCCGCAATGGTGTTCTTGTAAATATGTGTATATTTATAAACAATGCGTCCTTTTTTTAAAAATTTATCTGTAATTTTATTCAAGGTTCTTAATTTTTTTAAATCTTTTTGTCTCGGTTTTATAAAGTTATTTTGAATAATGTATATAAATAAAGTAATATAATATATGCATACTAGATGGGTCTATATAGTTAGGATATATGTATGTAATATGGTCTTATTTTGTTCATACATTTGAGTAAGTGTAATTTAAATAAATAATTTGAAGTAAAAATTTATTTGTCGAAAAAATAAGTGATTTCAATTTTTGATAAGTTTTTTTGGTAAATGTTCGACTAACCATCTGAGGACATCACACTAAAGGCCGTCGTGCACGTTATCTTATCAGGAAAATTAATGACTTGCTAGTTTAAAGACATTATTATTTTGTACTAATGCCCACTACATGACAAGGGATCTAGAATTATTCCTATAAATATATGTATATATTCGTTGTAAATATAAAATGGAATAAATAATACTTATTATTATTATTTAGAGAATTATTTATTAAAAAAAACAATTTGACCCCGGCGGCGCTGGGTGATGTTTTTTTGAGACGAAGTTTTAGCCAGAAGCGTTACTTTTTAATGAGCTAAGTCTCGTGAAAATCGGTTTAGAGACTTACTCTACTAGACGATCTTAATCAGTGAAACTTAATGATTAGCAAATATGAAAAGACTTTAGAGCAGTTGTGCATGAATGTGTCCTAACAGGGGAAGAAAGAGGCTGGATAAGCGAAATGATCGGAATGGGTGTTTGTATTGGCAAACATTGGAATTATTATACAGCTACAAAAGAAGCCTGCGGTGTATTTGACGAATATGTGACACAAACATTAAGTGTGCGGAAAGAAATCAAATATCATATAGCGAGACAGTGGACAGTTCCAGACGCGAAAGCAAAGACAGTGAATGAAATAGCATAGGAAGGACCAAGTCGGGTATGAAGAAGGATACAAGGCAAACTAATGTATAAATGCGATGAATAAAGCAATAAAACAAAAGCCAGGATGAAATGGTTGAAAAACTGGGTTAATAGTAATGAAAATGGGAAAAAAATTATCAGTAACAGATTTTCTCGAATGATCAGTTGTAATTGTTTTTACATAGACGTTCCCATAAGTAGAGGAATGAATCTAGGAAAAATAACGACCCGCCAACACAAACTTCGAATAAAAAGGAAGCGCTCAACCATTCACAAACTGAAAAATATATGGAGTCGCGTAACGCAATTACGAAAGTAGCGCGGTATGAAATCGAATTGCTTACACTGAGAGCACGCGGAGCGCATTAAAGTCACGAAATGTAATTTGAAGTTTTGCGCACACGAGTAATAATTTATTTTTAAGCGAGAATAAAACACAGCTTTTGTTCGGAGGCCGCAGGTTTCTTGTTTCCAAGTGAGGAACGAGGCGGATGCGCTGTTGTTATTACAGTTGCTGGGTGTTCCGCCAGAGGATTAAGCAATTGCGATGTTTCGGCCGCAGAGTAAAAACTGAGCTTCCTCACTCATTTAATGAATGCGTAAATGAACTTGGAATGAAAGTTGGAAGATATGAAAAGAAAATAGGAGGACAATGACGTTCAATGGGAAAATCAAGTTTTGTGGTTGAGGAACTATTTTATTTACCGGAGTCTACATGAATTTACATATGTCAGTGTGGTTGAAAAATGACATCATAATGCACTAAAAGTAATAATAATAACAATAAGACATAATAGACAAACTCAAGAAAATCATACACATCATAGATATTGCAGTAACCAACACTCACAACCTACAAACTACTTACTATGAAAAAATAAAAAAAACATGGAGATTTGAAAACAGAAATTTTTCGCTTATGGAATATAGTGTGTATATATAGATCCTATAGTCCTGTCCACCACTCGAGTCATCCCTCGCAGTCTGCATCTGAGCATCAAACGACTTCATCTCCCAAAAAATATTTCTAACATTACAAAGAAAGTAGCCATCCTTGTCACCTGTAGAATAGTCGGAAGATTTTAAAATTGTGACATTGCTTGTGGTGAGGATGCTTGGTATACCCCAAACCTCATCTCAATCCAACTACGAGTTGTGAAATTAATTAATGAAAATAATAATAATAATAGAAATAATGTCTTTACTTTGATCAAACTCTGACCTTAAGGTCTTCATTCCATTTAACCATTTAAAACATTTACATTTTAAAATACAAGATGAGAATTGGGTAGATCGTATTTACATTTATCGCTGGAAAGCAACACTAGGGACCATTCCACGATTGAGTAAGCCCAGAAAATCCCCGATCAATATGGCGGCTTCGTGACGAACGTGGAGTTAAAGGGGCGTTCACATACTAAAATACGTTGAACTCTTTTAATTACAAATGTTGGCTTACATCTGAAAATTTAGAGTTTTCGAATATAAAATTTCAAGGACCTGTAGTTCATTTAAGGAAAGCTTAAAAGGTATCTTTGTCACATCGTGTGAGAATACAACTTAATATTTTGAGAGGCAATACACGCTGAATACTAAAAGAAAAAAAAAATTGTTACGGCCAGTCAGTGTAGTTTCTACTGTCGTATTCAGGTTCGTAACGTTTTTCTTCATCGGAAAAACCGAGATTGGGGAAAGGGGCTGTGTCTGGCATTTTGCTTGGGTATATTCCATGAGGCCATGTGGCTATTTTTCCCTCACCTACTCCCGACAAATGTCGGTTCGGTACCATAAGTCCCCTGTCAACCCAACATCTCTCCTTCCCAATTCCCTCACCCAAGGTTAGGAAGAAGAACGGATCGAAAGATCCGAACCTCACCAAAAGACATGTTAATAAAATAAATAAATAATTAATTCACGTTACGTATTGAGCACTTCTTTCATGTAGTACTTCTTAACTAATTCTTAAAACTGTTTCCTTTTTATCTACACTCGTAAGGTAGTCAATATAGGAATGACAGTTGTTGTCTTTTTTGTTTCGTTTCTTCTTAGTTTTCGGCGCCTCTTTTCCTCATTTCGTGGGAAACCTGCCCATCCCNGTGGGAAACCTGCCCATCCCCCCCCCCACCACGGGAAGATGGACGCACATCTACTACAATTTCTCTCCATCCCTATTCATCTAGTGATAATACTTAATTTCTGAGTGTTTCTCTGAAATTTCTCATATTGTTCTTTTACCTCTAACATTTTGGGGCTGCCTAGAATTGTATATTGTCTTTCTAACAAACAGTTTATTTCTACGCTGCGGGACACTCATGATTTTTTCACTCCCAAAATTCCAACGGGTTTTTATTTACACGCTATTCATTCTCTATGAAACCATTAATTTTCTTTCCGCTCACTGACAATTTCTCTATCTTTTGCTGCAGTCCATTAGTTTGTTCCACAAGTTTAACATGTGTAAAAGGAAAGAAATTACGGAACAAACTAGTGCAATAGATTTTAAATTTGAATAAGACTAAAAGATTCGATGAAAAACATATTTCGTGACCAGTGTATCAAAAGTAGCAACATTTTGCGACATTATGAAAATGCGATGTGAGGGTAAAATTGTTTAGTAGCCTGTGATCAATATGTTAGAAACGGGGATTAAAAGTAATTGAAAAAAGAAAAGTTTATTCGATGCGTTGTATCGTTCCGTTTTGTCCGTCTTCCCATTACTTTATTGGCCCTCCTCAATCGCTCTACTTGTTGCTGGCGCTTCGCCGTTTGTTGTTAACCACTGCGCAGCCACAGCGGCTCTCTGTCCAAACAACGGGGCAGACTTACTTAGAAGCCAACAATAACAAGGGGTTATCTCCAGGGAGCGGTTGTCGGGATGTGTTGAACCAGCGTGAACCAGTGCTCCGACATGGCTTCGGTGGAATTAAAGTAGAATGGCCATTCAATGTTGCCTAAATACACATACAAGACCCCTCCGGTGGCTATGGGGTTGGTATGTTTCCTCACCATCAAGTCACCTCGGGTTGAATCCCAAAACTCGTTGCTTTTCACATGAATGACCCAATTTATATAGCTGTGACTACTGAAAAGCGAACCCTCTTTTTTCTCTATACACCTCCTGCTAGTATCAATAACTCTAACTATTACTAACCACTTCTACGCAGGCCAAGTTGTTGGTAAATCCAGCAATCGGCCCACCTACTGACAATGACCTACCACCCAACTTCTAACTCCTATCGCTCCATGTAAATAAGCTTCCATAGCACGCTACATTTCCCGTTTACAAATACTACAATAAAAAATACCTATATACTATATGCTCATCTGCACCACCAAAAAATATTGCCACATTCAGATTATAATTCAATGCAACATTTACGCCACACAAATATGGGCGAAATAATTTTTATGGTCTGTCAACTACTAATAAACTGTATCACCTTCGCTGATTTAATACCATGCGTGATGCGTGATCCAGATTTTTCCAATTAATTCGAAGTAGAATTTAAAACAGCAGGGTTTGCCTGAAACATTTGCATTGGACGTAAGTGTATTAAACAATGTAATATTTAATGTTTTGTAATAGCTTATGAAAATCTTTATAAAAAATACATACACAGCGTAGATGAAGCCATTCTTCCCAGAATCAGCGCAAACTATAAAAAAGAATACAATACTAGAAAAATGAAAATTAAACTTATAAATCCACTTGGGGAATTTTTGAATGTTATTTGGTGTCGTGTGTATATTTTTATAACTTGTTCGGAGACGCGCCGATCCAGTTGTCTGTGGTTTTCCGTGCAGTTATCACGTCGGAATTTGGTGACAGTTGCTTTGCATCTATTCAATCTGACTGGGAACGTGTATTGCTGTCTCGTGGAACATTTCTGCTTTCATCCGGTTATTCAACATCGATATTTTTGGATTTGAGTTATGGATCACCTTTTTCGTGCGTTTGAACTTTCTTCTGATTCGACCCATTGATCTGAATGAAGCACATGTCATACTACTGCAAGGGAATTCTCAAGGTTGTGTTAAACTAAATGTCATCTGCATTCGTCTGTTGAAGTTCCGACGAAATATTCGGTTATCTCGAGAGCTTGTTTTTCATAAAATTTCTCATACTAACTTTTTCTTTGTATTTGAAAGAACATCAAGAAACTGCATTAATTTAGAATTTCAATTTTCTTTCAAGTTTAATTCAACAGACCAAAATTTTATAAGATTACTTAAGGAAAGACTTGAGGAAAACTCTAAAAACCTAAGTATAATTATTGTTAAATCAAATAAATAATTAAAATATGTTTTGAAACCTTTATAAATTAAACATCCATTCTCAAGTTCCTAATTTAAAATATTTGTGTGTATCAAAGAAACACTATATTGTAAGTGCAATTTGTTTCCTTGCAATGTTTTTTAGATTTTTCTATAAGTAGGTTCAACCAGTGTCATGGTGGAAGAGGGGAATCTGGACGCAGGATTGCTCATAACGGGTGACCACTGCTTGTGAAAGAAATCTATTGCATCAAGAATAAGTTTTAAATGGAGGGCCGAAGAAAATATATTGCTATATTCAGTGTAATAATGTATAAAGAAACAACTATCCAATTCTTCATTTTTAAGGCAAATTCATTTTTAGTCATAGAGCATGAACAGAAAAGAGAAGAAAAAATGACCCTGCTGTTATACGTGTCCCCGTTGACCAATGTTAGCTTATGGGTAAATACGGCTCTGTGCTGATGATAATAAATTAGAATCACTTTTTTATTTACACTTATATCAACCGAAATAAATACGGAGCATATTTTATGCAGCTCCCCCTGCCCATAAATGAACCTGTTTTTACGATTCACATTCAATGGAAACCAGAAGTTTTAATGGTTGTAACATGATTTTCATTCATCAAAGGATATAAAAAAAGAGTTAAAATCAACGAAAATGTTATATGAATAATATTTTCGCTGCAAAATCAAACGCGTCGGTAAAATAGCCATCCATTGGAATATAGTGAAAACACGAATACGGTTCAATAACATGGTATTCATCTTTAAAGAATTCCTTAAAAAATATTTATCATAATACATATTTTAAAGGAAGCCTGTCAAGGATCATATGAATATGTTGGATAAATTACATAAGCGCATTAGCTCTTAAAATTAGGTAATGAAAAATTGCAATGACAAACATTCACTGAGAATTGATTAGAACTGCAGATGAAATATCAAAAAGAATTGGCCTGCAAATAAATTTGATAAAGAAACCGTGACAAAAAATTTATGTTGTCACTTGTTTCAAATTTAGTTTTAAATATTTTAAAAAATGATATAGTGTTGAGATANGAATTATTTGGAATGTCTGTGGCATGGAAATCGGAATAAATTATATATATTTCCGATTTCCATGCCACAGATATTCCAAATAATTTACATTTATTAATATAGGTGTATTACAGCCACTGAAATGTAAATAAATTTTGTTTCTCGTACGACACATATCATAAATATACCAACAAACTTTTATTAAACATCAAAACTATTTGAATAATGTGGATTACATGATTTATCTACCTACCCCTACTCTTATAACGAAGAAACTTCAGCAATTGTTCTGAAACATGGCGCATTCAGGAAGAACCAATCGGGAGTTTATTTATTAATCAATACCGCGGACCAACGGTCATAAAATGCTCCGACCTGCAGGATTTTCAGTAAATTTTACATTCAATTAGTTTTGTGCATTTCGATAATAACGTGCTTTAAAATGACTTGTGAATTGTAATTGTGCCAGATACGTTATTTAATTTATTTCATAAACACAATACTATGAGAGATAAAACTGGAACTGAAACTAAAATTATATTTTTGTTGCTCGTTCATATTTCATGTCATATTTTATGTGTAGGATGGAAGAAAGATACGAGTGATTTATCAGTCGTGTATGAAGAAAGGGAAAGCTCGAATGGATTTAATGTAGAGTGTGACAAATTCGTGTTTAGTAGTCAACAAGGACGGAGTCTCGTAGAAATAATATTACAGTGGAGCCTCTTTAACTCGAAATCCTCTCTAGGACGAAGAAATTAGCCATTCCCTTCCGTTGGAGTACAAAAATCCCTACAACTCGAATTATTTAGACGCTATAACTCGAACTGAATATGATTTCCCTGTGATGTACTATCCATACATATCACGCTCTCTAACTCGAACTACAAATCTGGCGGACTCTACTACTCGAAAAAGCAGTATGTAAACTTTGCGACCTCTGTAAATCGAAAATCTTTTCGCAAGACTCTTTAACTCCTAGCAATACTTTCGTTGTCGTCAATAACCAATTCCAAAAAATGATTTCGTACTTTCATTGAAAGATGTAGTGATATGGAGGACAATATATTTAGTGTCTTGTTTGCAATCGAAAATACAACTGACAAAGAATATGTTAATTCCTTGGCTCTAAAGAAAATTACAGATTTCTTTTAATACGTGCATATTTTCTAGTTGTTCTTTGTTATAAAATAATCTTTATAGATGTAATTGTGTACAACAGAAATGTAAAATAAATCTCTATAATTAGATTTTTTATTTTCTATTGACTTCAATAACATACACCTCTGTTCGTCGTTAACTCGAATCTTATAACCTTTCTCTTGAAGTTGGAGTTGAAGAGGTTCCACTGTAGTAGGTTTAATCAAGGAGCTGTATCTTCTTACGCTCGCCATCCTTTGCGAATACTCAAAGTCTTGTAAATATAACTTGGGAAAAATGTAACCAAAGAAAACTTGAGCGGTGACGCTCTGTGATTTTTAGTTCGTTGTAGAGTAGTAGCTGTAAAATAGTTTATATTTGATCCTCGGCAGTTTGTAAGTGCACTCATCACAATACATTATTTATTTATTTAGTTAGTTATTGACAGTTTAACTGGCATGATGTTGGTATAGAGTTCGTGCTGATTGTACGTAGCCTATACTTTTATCATTCTCCATTTCAATTATTTAGCACTTGACAATAGTTTGGATAAAATTTTATTTTTTAAGATACTATTAGTTATAACATCAAACAAGTGTTGTATGATGATTTTTTCATATTTTCTTTATCGAAAATGTCGTTTAATAGTTTTTTTGTGCCTGCTGCAAAAACATGGTTTTGGCACTTAGGACATTTTTCATTTGAGTGTCTCAATTGTTTTCGTTTTAAGAGCCAAAAGATACAGTAATAAAAAACTACGAAAACAGATACATTATTAGAAAACGATTTTAATATTTCACCACGTTCTACACAATATATTGCGAAAATTTAGCAAAATACGTCGTGCGTTCGAAATGTTTTTAAAATATTTGAGCGCCTTAGAACATACTAGTGTCTGAGACGTATGAAGAAAAAATGTTGTTCGCTGTGAAGAATGAATGGATATTGATGAATCACGACTGATCGATGCTGATGTAAACAGAAGAGGTCAGGTGGGGTGGAGAGGGGTGAAAAAGTAGGTGGAGAGGGGAGGAGTGGCCAATCTCTGTTATGTCCCGAACGGAACATAACATGGCTTCGTCTGTTGTTACCCTGCATGAGAGAACACAACAGCTGCGCATCGGTGTTTTGTGGTCTTCAATTGAAAAGCACGGTCTCTAGCTCAATGCACGTGACGCACAGTGCGCTGATTGGGTAGAACACTAGATCAAAACGCCGATGGAGTTGGGGCGCGAGGGAGGGAGAAACTCCTAAAAAATTTAACCTAAAAGAATTGTAACTTTTAGTTAAAAACCGGTCATCACGAAATCCTACAGATTTTAAATATTAAAAATGCATTAAATATGACCGGGAGTCGGCGTGGCTCAATGAGTAGAGCGCTGAATGTTCGGGGTTCGATCCCCGGTGAGTTGGGGATGTTTCATCACACCTCCACGTCCAGACTGGCTTCTCAGCCTGTTGTAAAGTTTCCTGAGTACCAGGGTCTATTCTGGGGTCGAAAACCGGTCAAAGCGAGATGCTGACCACATCTCCTTCAAGTGCCGAGGTCAAGTAATTGCGGAACTCTACCCTCCGGCGCCTTCGACGTCTGTTCAGGGGTTGTTGCTTAGAAATGACCGTCAATATTTGTTCAACAAATTTATCAAAAATTACTGGACAAAAATAGAAACGCATATCGTTAGTTACGCTACAATATTAAGTTTAACAATTAATTACAAAATCTAGTGAAAAAGGTTTGGAAAGAAATCGTAGATTCATATTTCTAAATTGTGTAGATTTCCTTATTAGTATAATTGATGACTAAACGAATATTAGATATTGATGTCAAAATATTTTAGTTTATTTGAAAAAATTCACTTCAACTCCACATTTTAAACATGCATAACGTTCAATTCATACAACGGACTAACATACACTATAATTATTGTTACTAATATTTATATTTTATAATTATTGACGCATTTAATAGAACTGATACATAAAAGTGTTGAAATATTACGTTATCTCTATAGAGTATTTCTAAAAATATATTATGCCCCTCGAAGCATGGACTCTGAAATGTAAAAATTGTAAGTTGTGTTAAAAGAACCTTAATTCTATTACGCTCCAAATTTTGTCCGAGAAGATTGCTCTGGACCTCACTGCTCAGGGATATGTTCATTTGTTTTATGCAGAGGTGACGGGGTTGGTTCCAGGGGGCGCCGTCAGAGTGCGCTCGGGTTTTACCTGCGACGTCATTTATTAAAGCGGAGTTAGGAACAGACAGTCCGTGCGGATGTATAACTATCTTACACAGATGGTTTCGAAACACGTTGCAGGTCTCTATTATTTGTAGCTAATGGAAAAGAAACGGACTTTGTACTGCGGAGTTCGCAAGACCTAAGATGAAATAGTGTGGGTGCAGTCCATCGCAATAAAAGCACGTATTAAAAAAGTCTTAATTACGTAAAAGATTCTCATGGAGGAGTACTTCATAGATTTTTCAGTTAACGGAATAGCGCTGTATGTTAGCTTAGAGCTGATAAATACTGAGACTATATTACATTTCCATTAAATAAATTGTATTAGACTAACACAGATTAATTTAGATGGAATCACACAAAAAATGCTATGTCAAGTGAAGCTTACAAAAAAATCGTTTTTTAGTTCTGAAATAATCGGTTCACAGTGAATGATTGATTTAGAGACAAAGCTTTGTCATGAACAGTCCCTCGTCTGAAGTAGGTTCAGGAAGGATCTATTCAGAACATTTCCTTTACTTTGTTTGGTATACTTCATAGTTTCGATTTGCCTAACACGCTCGCCTTCTACCTCTGGGGACGCCGGTTCAAACCCGGTCCGATCCAAGAAGAATCCGAGGTGGAGGACGGAGCGGTGTTCGCGGAAGGTTTTCTCGGGGTGTCTCCCGTTTCCCCCTGCCTATCATTCCACCACAACATTCACTCTCCATCATTCAACCCCATTTCATTTATAATCACCGCTTCAGGGGAGGTGCGGCAGGAAGGGCATCCGGCACCCGAGTATTCCCCAGCCAAATCCAAAAGACGAAGCATCATATATACATCTATCCATAGATGGATCACCCTAGGGATAAGAATTTCTTCAAAAAACAAACGCCGTTTATATTATCTTTCAAAACGCTATAACCAACCACCCGAATTCCATAATTATTTTCGTAAATATAAGACTATTCTCCGAAAAGTAGTCTATGCAGCTAAAGTTATGGAAAACGACAGGCATATACTAAAATCGAACAACCGGATGAAAGCCATGTGGAATATTGTTAACAATTACACGTCAACTTCTGAAAATCGCGAAGAAAATGTTTCTTTACTAAACGATGGCAAGATCGTGTCAAATCCTCAGGACATCGCAAGTTTGTTTAATTCTCACTTCTCAGAAGTTGGTAAAATAACGAACTCAATATATCCAAATCAATGTCCTCCAATTATTACCACCCACATACCCAATTCTATGTTCACTTCCGAAACTAACGCCAGTGAAGTCATGGGAATCATCAGCTCCTTAAAAAACAAATTTTCACGAGGCATAGATGATATACCTGAGTTTATTGTTAAATCTTCGTCCCACGCTATATTAAATCCACTCGTAAATATTTTTAATAGTTCTTTATCGGAAGGGGTGTTTCCCAATATATTTAAGAGAGCTAAAGTGAAACCTTTACACAAGAAAGGAAACAAACTTAATATTGGAAATTACCGACCAATATCTCTACTACCCACTTTCTCAAAAATCCTAGAAAAATTGTTCTATAAGCGTCTTCTAGATTTTTTATCAAAATATAACATTCTCTCTGACGATCAACACGGTTTTAGGAAATCCTTTTCCACTACAAGCGCCATATTTTCCTTCTTAAACGATGTTACCACATCTCTAGACAGTGGAGAAAATCCTCAGGGTGTTTTTCTTGACTTATCCAAAGCATTCGATGTCATCGATCACGGAATTCTCCTTACCAAATTGCATTCTTTAGGCATTCGTGGACTTCCACATCAATGGCTAACTTCTTATTTAAAAGATAGATATCAACAAGTAGAAATATCCTATACTAAAAATAAAATACTTGAGCGTTGTCTTTCAGAAACAAAGCCACTTACTTGCGGAGTACCCCAAGGATCAATTCTCGGCCCTATACTCTTTTTATTGTATGTGAACGACATGTCATCATCCACATCAGATTGCAAAATGGTTCTTTTTGCTGATGACACTAATTTACTATGTAAACACGCCAATGCTCAAAAAGTTTTGTCTAACCTTTCGACTTGGTTCCATGCAAATCGTCTCATTGTAAACACTGACAAAACAGTGTCTATGTCATTTCACAATAGTATCACAAAATCTTTACCCCAGGTTTCTCTTTCTTTAAACGGAACACAATTAAAAACTGTTACAAATACAAAATTCTTAGGTCTCCATATTCAAGACAACCTCAAATGGAATTGTCACATTGACAATCTTAATTCCCAATTAAGCAAATTGTGTTACGCATTCCGAATCTTAGTTAACGCAGTTAGTCCACGTATTTCCCGTTGCGTATATTTTGCAAACGTTTACTCCCATTTACGTTACGGCATTACCTTCTGGGGTAATTCCGGTCAGAGTATTCAAACTTTCAGAATTCAGAAGAGGATAGTTCGGATAATTTGTAAATCTCACCCCCGAAACTCTTGTAAACCTTTATTCAAGGAATTAAATATCTTAACACTTCCCTGCATTTATATTTATGAAACGGTCGTGTTTGTTAAGACCGAATTACTGAAGTGCCACCCTTGCTTTATACGAAACAGTCTCGTTCACGAACACTATACACGCAATAGTAGTAATATTCATCGCCCTAGAGTGTCAACCACTCTTTGCCAAAAGGGACCATACCATTCGGGAATCGTTCTATATAATTCCCTGCCCAAGAATATAAAAGATATTATGAAATTGAATATCTTCAAATCCGCGGTTAAAAACTACCTCCTGCACCAGTGCTTCTACACTGTAAAAGAATTTATTGATTTTAACAAAAGTTAAATTCGTCTTGTGCTTTATCACGCCATTGCTGTAGTACTTTTTAAACAACTTATAACAATTTCAAAAACTATTTTCTTGCATGATTGTGTTGTCTTATGGCTCATATTAATTTAGTTTTATGTGTACTCAACATTGGCACGTTTGTGTACATAAATTCTGTAGCCCCATCCTGGCCCGGGTTTTTCTCCGGTTTTCCTTCGGGTAGAGGCGGATTTATCATACAGGTTCTCTAGGCTTTGTCTAGGGGCGGGTCTATTGTAACAATAAATCGTGAATTTAGTGTTATTTCAATTTTTAAGCACTATACTCAGAATAATCTATAGTTCGATAATAACTTACATGTAATTTTTTGCTTAAAATTACAAACATATTGACATTCTATTAGTATTATAACTCGCAGCTAACTTTTTATCTTATCTAGGAATTTTTGCTGAATTTTTTGAATCCGCCTCTGCCTTAGGGCCCTTGATCGGAATTGATGGGATGGTCCCTTGCTTGCTTCCGGAGAGTAAATTAGTTTTTTTTTCCTCCACGTGGTCATACGCAGTTTGTACTGTTTATTGACAATAAATTTATTTATCCCCATTCGCCGACCCCAAATGAAGTGGGAATAATAAGGCTAGGTAGTTATTATTAATTCATAGTTTCGAATGGTTCATTATTTTCCGGGGAAAGTTTTACGAGCGAGCAATTCTCTATTGTATGTTTACATTATTTGTTTCACGTTTGAACACGTAGAAGGTTATCATGCTTGTACTTTCTAATATGTAAATGTGTAACGCGAAAATGTGTCTGTCTGTTTGTTACTTGATCACGACTAAACCAAGGGACCGATCGTTATGAAATTTGACAAGGAGATACTTTTGATGTCGGGGACGAACATAGGCTAACTTATATTTTTTAAATTTGTGAAAAGAAAGAAAGAAATGTTTTTTTGACGATAAATGTCGATAAAATCGGGAAAAAAGAGTTATATTCGCTTTCGCTGCCCAAACGGTTACAGATAGGTGACAACTACGAGCGGTAATATTGTTTATCACAAAGAGTTCTACAAAAAATCAGCTACAGCATTTATCTATCAACAAATATTAACGTAAATTATCGATAAAATGTTATTTTAATAGAATTGTTAAGATACTTCAATTTAAGAGTAATTTAATATGAAAAAATCAATCATGATCAAATTTAATGAGTTTTTTCTTTTGTGCATTTAACACAAATAAAAAACGTCTTTAAATCGTAAAATTTTGACGCAGAGTTTAGATTTTACAAGAATTTTAATGAAATGGTGCAGACAATCATGCCTCGGAATTCGACCGGCGCGGTTTCCCCGAGATGGTGTTGCGTATACAGTCAAGTTTTGATTTAAATTTGTATTTTTATGAATTTGAAAATTTAGGATGCTGTACATTCTCTTAAAATTCAGTAAGTAAAAGTATTTTGATCTTAGAATATAGATATATTTAATTTTTTTCCTGGGTAAAAGAAGATTAATCTAAGAAAAATCCGGGAACGCCGAGTAATGAGCTAGTAATGCTTTTATAGCATGTTTCTCCTTTAAACAAGATTTAAACTCAGTGTAGTGAAATTGGTGTAACTTACTTTTTTTCTTCCTCAGGTGTATTGTTAATTTTTTATTGTATAGTAGTAAATTCTAACCACGAAATGTGTAGTACATGCATACGCATTCTTCTTTAAAGTATGTAAGAGTTGTTCACCAAGGTATTAAATAAAGAAATAAATAGTACACGAGGACTTTAAAATATATTTTGTAAGTCTACGTATTTGATTTCTAAATGTACATGTTTTTTTTTAAGATAAATGTCTCATAATATACGAGGTAACTGTGATATATATTTTCATCGGAATCTCTGGAACATTCCCAGCGCCAGCTAACTCTCCGAACCGCTTGGGACATTTATCGAGAGCTCTCACAGGACACTATATCGATTTCATGCGACTCGCTGATGGCAATTTTTTTCCCCTCGAGAGAACACCAATGATTCGCAATTAACAACTGCCGGGCGGATAGCGCGCAATAAAAGAATAATTCTTGGCGCTGCCCCATTAATTACAGCAGATTGAGAATGCTTCGAAAAGGCAATTAAGGTTCCTTTTTTTATTTTATTTTTCTTTTTTTCTTTTTTGTATCACGAAAGTAATATTTTCTGCTTTTCCATTGGAATGATGAAGCAATAACAAACGAAGCAACACCATTTTTAAGATCAAGAAAACGTTCGTTTATTGACTTGAATTATTAAATATCCAAATTTTATTTTTAAATCGAATGTGAAGACGTTTCCTGAAATGAAACTCCGAAACGTCGAATTCTAAATAAAACATCAGCAAATATCAAAGTGTACATCGAATATTATTTTGCCTGTTTTTCAGGGGATTCATCAGACAAATGAGTGTATTTATCACTCCGACATTTGTTTCTCTCTGTTTAGATACTTCGGATGTTTTGTATAAGAAACGAAACGTTAATAATTTTTTTCTAATCCATTAATTAATATAACTTAATGAGCACAGAAAAAATCTCAAAGTTATTAACTTCATTTTCCTATTAATATTGATGAGGATACAATTTAAAATATATGTGTGTATAAAATAATAAGAAATATATGAAATTTATAGACATGAAAAGGGATAAATAGATTTCTTTAAGAAGCACTGCTATGAGTGGTTTCTTTCCATTTTATGAGGCAAGAAAGAAAGTTGTGAATACTCCTTAGTGTTCCCTGCGTATTTGGAACTAGTTCGTGGAAATTTAGGATGCCATTTATAATGCTTCGGGGGGCGTAAGATCTATTTTTAATTCTTCGATGTACGTAGTTTGAAGAACGACATAATCCTGTCGTTGTTTGAATTGAAGAAATCTGACTAATAACTCCGTTCCTTCTCGAGAGAGGACGATGAGGTTTCAGGGCACGGAGTTTAATTTCCCGGACAGCTCCCTATAACTCAACTTGTAAGAACGATTATCTCATCTTCAGAGTTTGAAAGAGGAGAACATTTTAATTTCTTATCTGCTCTCGAGTTCGCAAATAAATCGCTTTCGCCGCTTTTCGCGTGTAGACGAAGATTAAAAGTTAGATGGGTACCTTTCTCCTACAGTATGCGTTTCATACTGAAACTAAGCCCCGGAAATGTACTCTCGCTCATTTTCAAGCTCAAGAGTTAATCCGAGTCTCTTATCTCGGAGCGGTGCGATGTTCGTGCTCGTCAGGGATGAATGTTTTCACTTTGCTCCGCGCTGTTTCTCCTCCTCGCCGCTCGTAGCGCCCCGTGTACCTTCTGTCGGGGGATTCCCATAGACTTATATATGATAAATGAATAAATACATTGTCAAAAAAAGCAGTAGCAAACTGCGTAGGACTACGTGGAGAACTATTAACTAATTTACTCTCCGGAAGTACGCAAGAGGCCATCCCGTCATTTCCGATCGAGCGGCGGTATTGACACCTCAGCAGACATCTAAAATCAAAATCAAAATAGTTCGGTATATGTTATAATATTACCAAATACCAACAAATTTGCATTTAATAAAACAAAAATGTTATTCCAGAAGTACGTGTAATTATCAAACTATTGATCATCCGAAAATTATTGTTTATAAATCGTAACTATTAAATAACAAAGTAAACTTTAGATATATTATTTCAATAGGTGCCGCCCCTAGGCAAGAGCATAGCGAGTCTGTATAAAAAAATCCGCCGCTACCCGAAGGAAAACCGCAGAAAAAACCGGGCCAGGGCGGGATTACATAATCGGCCCAGTGGTTTTGTATACTAGATGTCCCAAGGGGAAAAGGAAGTTTGGGATCTCTCTCTCTCTCCCTCTCTCTCTCGAAGCATAGACTCGGGTAGGGCAATTCGATTCCCCACTCTGTTGATTGTTGGGCACATCTCGTTACGCAGTGAAACCTTCCCCCTCTTCAAGCTGGTGTGTGTGTGAGAGAGAACTGTACCAATACAGTATCTTCTGTCTCATGGACAGACCAACAGCAGAGACCGCTGGGTTTGTTTATTTATATGTACGTCTGTGGGTATTCCCCGTGCGAGAAGAGATGACGGTGGGATTGCATATTTGATGCCCGGCGTTGTAACAGCGGAAGGATCTTTGTATCCCAGTAGCACCTCGTTTACACACATCGGTTTAATGAACAAAATTAGGGAAATCTCTTAGATTGCGGTGAACCTCACCGCCAGGTAACAGA
>NNCF01131719.1:82736-106002 GCA_002313205.1 Laupala kohalensis | reverse complement strand
CTACTCACGCGTCGCCGCCGTTCCGTTGTCACCTGCGGGCGCTGCACCTGCTCTGTGATTGAAGTTCTCAGCAGCGGCTGTTATTGGCGAGAGCAGGTGAGGAATTGATGGATGTGTGGATTACAACCGTGCGGGCAAAAAAAAATTGATTTGTTACTTTTGACGACCAAATTATTGGGTTGTTTATTTGTCTTTGAGGTGCCGTTCTGGTGATATATGTGTTCAAGTTGCCTACCCTTATTCCAGTGGATTCCCTCGTGTAGCGTTAATGAGAATGCCTGGAACCATATCATTAGTTATATCAATCTAACATTCTAAAATTTTATGATTTTTTTAATTTAGACAATTACTTTATGTAAATAGATAAAAGAGAGAATTTGAAACAATTAAATCACTAGCCAACAGTGATGAAAAATTTAATAACATTAGCGTATGAAATGGAGAAACTTAAATAATTCCAGGATCTGTAAATGAACAAAACCGTGTGTTTTTATGAGAAAATCAATATTACTTTATCGATGTACCCGTTTGGATGGTTAATCCGAGGTTCCTGTGAAAAATCGATTTTCATTCAAAAAGGGACAACAATCGTATTTGGTGATCATGAATAAACAAGAAAATGCAACTTCACTGCAATTCATTTTATTGTACTGTACTTAGTAAATACACAGACGTAAACTACCACGAATAAATTTACGGACTTATATAAACATTGAAAACCATGTATGATTGTATGTATGTAGAGAGTAATGATCTGTTCCACGGGATAGACCGGTTAATCCGAGGACTCTTTGATTCGAGACCGTTTTAAAGAAGGTTTTTCTACTGTAGACGGGAGGAGTCAGCGTGGCTCAGTGGGTAGATGCTGGCTGCCTCGATGGCCGGGATTTTTCTTCACACCTCAACGTCCAGACTGACTCCCAGGCCCACTCAGCTTGCTGTATATCGAATACCAGGATTTATCCTGAGGTCGAACCGGTCGGAGCGAGAGATGTTGACCACATCTCCTCCTTCTCAGTGTCGAAGATCAAGTAATTGCGGAGCTCTACCCTCCGCAAACCCCTTGGGCACCTTCGGAGCCTGTTCAGGGATAGTTTGGCTGTAGACGAGTCATGTTTGTATGTAGGTTTTTTTTTCTTTTTAACGGTTCTAAGGAATAATCTGAAAGTTTAAATTGTACAGTTATTCTGTTTTTCAAATAATATATTGTATAAGATTTTATTCTGTAAAATAAAACTCATGCTCGCGCTAGTAGGTATAAAATAACTCTCTCCGCTATTTTGTGTGGAAGGAGAAATTACACGTGTGAGTATTTAAGAAATGGATCAGCGATTGCTCGTCCTCTCAACGCTGGGATAATTCGTGATTGAGCTGTTTTTTAGTCAAACTTATACAACTTGTCCCAGAACTCCGGGTAAAAAACTGTAAAAGAACACATTCATAGGAACCAAAAATCACCATCGTATATTTGTCCGAAAGGATCTTCCGAAGGAGATATAAAGAGAGCTATTTACGAGGAGAAATGTTAATGCGATAAAGGTGTTCATAGTTGAGTCAATAATAATAATAATAATAATAATAATAATAACTGACAGAACATTTAAAGCAAACAGACGTGACATCGTCGTGTCTGATAAAAGATAAAACGAGGCTGTAATTATCGATAAAGCTGTCCCTTCGGGTGACAACCTTGTAACAACCATTGCAGAAAAGAAAATACCAACCTCTTGCATTCAGATTGAAAGATGTCTACAGGTTGAAGGATGCCACTATAACACCTATAGTCATTTCAGAGAATGAACTTGTCACTAAGGACCTGCAAAATGCAATGATGAAATTAGACCTGCGCAAACACCAACTGAAACATCCAAAAAAAACCGCTCCACTTGGTACCTTCAGTATAGCCCGTAAATTCCTTAACCTTGATGGAGTGTTTCCGCTGGGACGAAAACAAGACTCGATGATTATGTTTATCATTATGTACAAATATTTTTGCCTTGGGCAATGACAAGTCCCGGCTATTATGTAAAATGGAAAAGAGTAATAAAATAACATAATAGTAGCGCATGGGTCTCGGCTCCCGGTAATTGTGGCACATTTTTCTTTGCTTGCGACCCTGTGGGCGGGACCACATTCGCAACTTCGACGTTCCGTCTTCCACTGTCATCTGATAGTGGGAACCGGAACTTTACTTGGGTATATTTTTCGCCGAGAATTAATTTTACTGAGAACGATGATGATGATCAAGGAATATTTTACGTACAGCATTATCATACTCATGTCGTGTGTGGATTTTCGCACCCATGAAATCCTGTTGGGATGGAACCCGCGCATTGGGGCGTGAGATCCCACAACGATTACTACTTACCTCGTCCATTAAAGGCGACGCAGGTGACGTCGCAGTGACGTGGCATGGATCGGCGATTATGTTCTACCTGGAGTCTCGCGGGTCTCTGAGACCCTGCCTCTATCGCTTTTAACGGACCAAATTTAAACACATGTTGTAATTTGTTGATGTACCTTAAACACCTACATCATTTTCGCTAATAAAGAGCTTTTTTTAATATCAAGTTTCCTTTGTCTTTTTCTCATCAAATCTCCTTCGGGTGACATTTCCGGGCATTTGCATTTTGATGATTTTTGTTCCTATTTATGTGCTCTATCAGTCCTCCATTTTCGTAGGTGGAGTTCTGGAACATGCTGTATATAGACGGTATTGATCATTTTTGTAGGTGGAGTTCTGGAACTTGCTGTATATAGACGGTATTGATCAATCAATCATACTAAATTTTGGAAGGTAATTTTTTTTTCTTTTAAGAGGGAATTTCATACTCCTAAGATTCTTTTTGAAGGCACTTATATTGCCCCAACGTTTTTATTATAATTTTTATATTTAATATAAAAATTTTTATTATCGATCTCACTTCATTTCGTTGCGATGACTCCAAATCCTTCCGCACAATTCAACAGGTGAGGTTTTCTGAGTGCAATGCAATCGAATTGCTAGCATTCCGATGAGGCCGAAATCGGTTAAGGCAAGCAAGTTAAGTTCTTTTTTATTGACACTGAAGCTGATTGCGAGTTGTACAAACAGTGTATGATTTCCTTAATAACCGGTTTTCTGAGGATACATTTGTAAACTGGAATGAGTGCGAAGCACCGTTAAGTGATACGATGGAACTGAAAATTCGATGAAATGAATTTCTGGGTCTTTTTCTTCTCCCCATTTTGAATGTTCATTATTTCATTGGGTGTCGTGCAACTTGTAACTGTGAGATCATTTTCAGGACAATGATAAACATTATAATATTTTGGGAGGTAGTATTATCTTTAACGCATTACTCCTCGTGTAAACCGCTAATGAAGATACGAAAGTTACCAATATATTTAATAAGTTTATATGGTAAAACATATTATTAAATTATAAATGAAATAGGTCAAACTGCATATTCTCTATTGGTCAAACTGCATATTTAGATTGTGTATTAATCATATTTTAAATCTTATTTAGAATGTAAAAGACAATATCTAAATCATAAGTAAATTTTATGATGTAACATCGTATCCTTAATTTATTAATTGTGTTAATTGTATAAATAACTTTGATGACTTTTATGTAATTCTAATTATTTTGTAGTTTTATTTATTATTTTAAATATCAATTATGATTATATTTTTAATTATTATTGTAATTTTTATTTTTATTGGAAATCCTTTTTATGTGTGTAAGATCTGTACATGGTTTGACGGAAGAATAGACCAGATGGTGTGAGCAAAACACAATAAATAGTCTAGTCTATTCTATTGTATTGAACATACAGCCCCTCCCCCCTTCTTATAAGTCAGAATTTGGTAGGGAAATTGCTTTAAGGATACAAAAAATAGATTGCTGTGGGAACTCTGCGCCACGTTCTGTCCAGCTTGAGTGTCGCTACGAGTAACCGTCATCTTAACTTCTGGGTTTTATTAAGGTACATAAACTAAGTGCATAGTTAGATGGGGTCCCGTTGGAGTAGAGACTTGTGTATAGGCACAACCAATAGCAAATGAAAGAACATAGTATGTAACCAAATACATCTATTGGTATTAAGCATTGGTATTGGTTTAGACCAAAGAAATGTTCATTAAAAAAAAAATCAGTAAAATACTTAAAGATGAATCATTCCCAAGTTATATAGAGAAAATTAATTCTTATCATATCCTTTCTCCTCTGTGTCTTGCAATTATAATACATTTCCATAGAATACGCATGCAACTATAAAGATACATATGCATTGTACTGTCGAACAGATCTAAACAGTGCATCTATCCCTTTAACACAGCAACCTAGAGCGTATATTTTGATGCGATTTATTGAATTGTAATTGTTGTGTACTACACGAGAAATTTTACATTACAATCAAAAATTATTTTCAGTTGACGTGGATATGCTGTAGATTATTTAACTAGATGATTTTTCTCTTGTTTGCAGGTCAGTTAAAGTGGAAGAATTTTTCATCACCGTCAAAACCAGAATTCACCGAAAGACAGGTAATATTTTCAAATAGTATTCTAGTTTATATGACATCGAATCAGTCACTTCGTCACTAAACATGTCCTCTAAAGCTAAAGAAACTATTACCCACATCGAGTGTTTTCCTAATTCTCTTATACAATTGCGAAACTTGTGTGCAAAATTGCGAGAACGAAACAATTACTTTTTTAATGACGCAATGATTTTTTTCAGAAGGAAAACACCCATACTCAATTTTATGCCGTGACTCTACTTTTTATTTTTACGTGAAATACTTTTTATTTAAAATACTTTTGGGGGGTAAATAATTAAAAATAATTATAAATAAATCAAAGTTACAAACTACATGCGACCACGTGGGAGGCAATGCAAGTAAGGGTCCTGAGGTAATACACAACTGCACACGCTTCTTTCTTTCATAATCACAGTGATAGTTGCTCAGTTAAAAAATAATTATATAATTTACTGTCAAAGAAGCAACTACGAACTGCGTATCACTATGTGGAAGACAACAAAGTTTATTTACTTTCCTGAATCAAGTGAAGGACCATTCCATCAATTCCGATCAAGAGTCCTGGAACAGTCGCCGATTTAAAATGTCTGCCCCCAAGGCATCATCATCATCATCGCCCTCGTCCTGAAAAAGAAAAAAAAACTAGTGGTGCAACTGCAGCACAAGAGAGTGACAACAAGAAATATCGCAAAAGTGTTACGTAAATGTAATTTCCTTGTTGACAGAAAATGATGTATTTTCGCATGTGCAGTGCGTTTACTGTCCTCCTATGTATTTTATCATTATCATATCTTTCTTTGCAGTTTACGAAAAGTGTATTCTACGTGTGTTTGGTCCATTTACACTGCTGAGTATTATTGAAGCTTCTTCAAACAATAAACTAATGTGTAAGTGTAGCAGATTGAAATTATTTTATCGCGTCTACACCAAACTTTCAAGCGAAATACCGCTAATGCGAATGTAATGCATACTAAATATACTTTACGAACAGAACATTTAAGCAAAATTGTTGGAGCCGTTTTTAAGAAACATTCATTGACCTTCAAGTGAAGTACCCTTTGTTTTAAACTAAAAAAATCAGAGCACGTGCATCGACAAGTAAATTCTACCGTAAATACGAAATGCGAATTAAATTGGTTCATCCGTTTACTCAGAATCGCTGCGAACAGACGGACGGACGTCATGCCAAAAACAACTTTTACTGAATCAGGGATCGCCAAAACGGATTTCNCAAACGGATATTTCCGTCGGAATCTCGCTTTCGAATTTTTTCACGATTAAAAAACTTCCTATATACTACGTATATGAGAAAGTAAAAATTGTGACTCGTTATAAAATCTACTGAACATTTAACAAATTTTATTTTCCGGAGAATATAATGGTACAGTTGTTTTGCAAATATTTTCTGTTATCAATTTAATATTCTGAAAATATTGCTAATCAACGGTAAGTATTAAAATATCTCAAAATTCAATGAGAATAATGAACAAGTTACCGTTTCTAGATCTCTGCCAATGAGTATATCCATACTCCATACACTAATACAGAAATGCGGAAGCGTGTGTTTACTGCATTTTTACGACTGAACTGATGAACCGCTGAAGCGATCGCGATGAAATTTGACAAGGAGATAGTTTATTTATTTATTTAGTGACTTTTGGCAATAGGAGGTTCATGTCATGAGGCCTGTTTTTCCACCTAACTGTTGGTTTTGGGTAAGGGAATTGGGAAGGAGAGATAATGGGTTGCCAGAGAACTTATGGCATCGAACCGACATTTGCCTGAAGTGGGTGAGGGAAACCCCAGCAGAAAACCTCACCTGGTTCGGCCTAGCAGGGTCTGAACCTACGATCTACCACTCAGTGGGAAGCGACGACCACCCTTGAAGTTTAGATACTCAGGATGAGCGTGGATCAACTTTTATTTAAAAAATCCGTGAAAGGGGGGATAAAACATTATTTTTACCAGAAATGTCGATGATTTCGGAGAAAAATGTGAGGCACATTTGCTGTCTAGACGGTTAGAGATAGGTGACAGTCATGAATGGTATAATTGTTTGCTTCAAACACGTCTGCGAAAGCATATAACTATCTAAAACGTTTAACCCAAATTCAAATTATAAAAAAAAAGAATAATTCAATTTAAGAGAGTAGTTTAAGAAGGAAATTATCAATCATCATCAAATTTAATGAGTTTCTTGTTTTAATGCATTTAACGTATATTAAAAACGCCTTTGAGTCGTAAACTTTGGACGACGGGATTATGGGACCATTTCAGATGAACAGTGACGTGATGCCGTATATGTTACATGAGGTGTTACCCCTAGCACAGTTACTCCTAACTAAGGGTGACATGGTGAGGTAGACTAATTGGTGACCTTTGGACGTAGGCGGGTTTCATACAAGGTTGTATTTATTCTTCCTGCTGAAGGTGAAAGTCAAACTGGTATATACAATCAAGTTTTTGATTAATTTTATGGTTATGAATTTGTAAAATTAGGATGGTGTACATGATTTTGATAACCAGTAAGTAAAATTATTTTCATCTTATAGATAGATGTTTTCTGAGCAAAAGAAGATTAGTTTAAAAAATAATTAAAATTCCTGGTAACGCCGGGTGATTAGCTTGTAAACTTTAAATCCGCCGTGTGGATTACTTCCAACCCATGAACTTACTGGAGTACCGATGTGTATGTTCTGTATATGCAACATCTTTGTTCTTAGACGATCTCTTTTCGTTTGTTTGTATTATTGAATCTTCCGTTCATGTTTTAGGTTCCCGCGACGTTTTGACCTCTTTCATTCTCCCCCCGTCCCTTTATTTTGGTGCATCATCGACATACTCGCAGCTTCATGAGGGTCTCTTCGTTCCAGAAGTACATCGCGCAACAGCGAAAATGTACCTCCAGATTCTCGGTCCGACGTAACATCTTGATATGGTACTGCGTGTGCATCTTCGCTTTGCTAATGTTCTACTTCATGGCCTACAGCTTCGGTCAGTGTCCATGCGGAGGTGACTCGGAACAATCTGTGACGCCGTCGCCGCCCATTAGTTACGCGTCGGTGGCCGCCCCCAAGATGCCACCGCCGGTGGCTCCGCTGCCCCCGGCGCTGAGGAGAGTCGATACGGCGATTGCCCGCGGCCCCAGCAAGGTCAAGATGCTCGCTTCGGACATCATGTGCGCCCTGGAGACGTTCTTCGGACACACGGAGCGGCGTGAGGAACAAGGTTTGCAGCTGAAGCAATTGCTGAAGTGAAGACCCTTTGAAGACTTGAGCAGGACGTTGAGGGTAATAGCAGTCTCTAGTGGAAGAATCAACACCCTAGTTAATTGTGAAGTGGAAACTTCTTTCTGTTTCCATCGAAAAAAGTGTGTTTATGTCGATGAAAAATTATTCGGTAGTTTACCATTATATCCTTCAGTTTAATAAATTATAATAAAACGAATGAGTTTGCTGTTAGTCATATCTGTGGCTTCCAGTAATAGCCAGATAAATGTACTTTTTGGAAGATAATCTGTCATAAATGTTTGTGTCTTGCAGTTTTATTCGTATTACTTTAGTCGATTCAAAAGTGTGCATTCTTCCCGTATTGAGTAGTTAACATTTACATACAAACTAAAAAAAACTCAGTCTTAACTCTAAAAACTCTAAAAAAAACCTTAAAAACTCTAAAGAAAAATTGTATTGGAGTTACATGTTTATTCCTATTAAACTCATACTTAGCTGGTTTTGTTGAGTAGGAATGAACATATAACTCCAATACAATTTCTTTAAAAAAAGAAAGTTACTTACAAATATATGAGTGCAACTTTAAGAATTTAAATAAATAAAAAATCTATGAACTTATGGCAACCTGGTAAATATTTTTTCTTCATCTTCCGTGGTAAAAAACGTAAATAATTTTTAAATTTATAATATAAAACATAGTTTCCATCTTTGCTGTGTAGTATTATAATGGTACATTATATCAAATTTAAATGTCATGGTTATAATAGAAAAAATGTTTTGCAAACTTGAGATGGCTGTAAACCGAGAAAACAAAAAGTACTCTTACCTGGTTATTGCTGGAAGCCACAAATATAATGATAAGATAAATTTTAAGTCTTTCCTGTCAATCAAGGGACGTTATGGCGTCGCGAATGTGTGGAGAAGATGTAGTGCTGTGGTGTCAAGAGAAGGAATACGTGAATGAAATAGCGTTCAACCGTGTGCTGCTAGGTTTTAATCCTTCTCTCATACAAATTTCGCTCTGATATGTGGTCCTCCCGTCCTGAAATTTGCCGTACGATCTCTTCCAACCCGCCTATAATAGCTAAACTAGCCGACAAGCGGACCATGATTAATAATAAATTTCCACTCAAAACAAATAAAAAATTTATTGTCAAAAAACTGTACAGACTGCGTATGACCACGTGGAGGAAAAAAAACTAATTTACTCTCCGGAAGCAAGCAAGGGACGTATTCCATCAATTCCGATCAACGGCCCTAAGGCACAGGCGGATTCAAAAATTTCAGCAAAAGTTCCTAGATAAGATAAAAAGTTTGCTGCGAGTAATAATACTTATATAATGTCAATATGTTTGTAATTTAACACAAATATGTTTATAAATTTACATGTACAAGTTATTATCGAACTATAGATTATTCTGAGTATAGTGTTTAAAAATCATAAGAGAAAAAACACTAAATTCACGATTTATTGTTACAATAAACATGTCCCTAGACAAAGCCTAGAGAACCTGTATAAGAAATCCGCCTCTACCCGAAGGAAAAACGGAGAAAAACCCCGGCCAGGATGGGGCTACAGATTTAATGTACACAACCGTGCCAAAGTTGAGTACACATAAAACTAAATTAATATGAGCCATAAGACAACACAATCATGCGAGAAAATAGTTTTTGAAATTGTTATAAGTTATTTAAAAAGTGCATTGATATATCTGAAGTAGTAGAATAAATTCGTACCTTTGAACATCGTAGATTCCGGGAAACATATTCGTGTGCACGCTGCGTAAAAAAAACTTTCATAATTAGTTGTTCACGTAATGTTTTTAATTCTACAATCATGCTTCTCAAACATTGGGTACAATAGAATCATTTTTAATGTGTTCAATACTCGGACCGATTGTATGCTCTTACATAAGCGAATAGCTTGAAACTCAAACACCCAAACGAATTATTCTTCCGTGTCGTTCTTTTTAAATTCCTAAATTATTTCTGTTTGATTGTAAGTTTCCATTTTGATTTATTAATCTCAAATTAGTGGTATGTAATTTTTTTTACTTTAATGGTAATATATTATACTTATTGATACTTCATCAATATAAAACATTTTTTGATTATATTTTATATTTTTAAGACTTTTGGGGATGACTTTTATAAGAAAAATAACTTGCAGTGATGATCCCATGATCTTTTGATTTTGTTTCATTACGTAAATGTTTATAATTTGCTTATTTCTTTTCGAATGAAAATTATGATTGTGAATGAATTTAAGCATTGTAGATATCATCAGGAAATGAGTACTGTTAGTCACGAGAATCTCCTATTATGTACTAGTCTGGTGTATATTTAGGGAGACATTAAACATCCAAATTATGATTTTTTACCTACAGAGCGAATGTCCAGTTGAGTTAGGCCGTGAAAGAAAGATTTAATTTGTTTCTCATCACCAACGTTTAACCAATATATTATACATCATTCAGGGATATAACACAGAAGTATATTAGACATGTCAGCAATCTGCTACAGTTTCGTGATTAGGAAATTTACCTTTATGTAGGTGTGTTCCATGTTTCTTATCTTTGTTATTGATTTATGATTTCTTCTTTATCCTTTCCATTCTAGTATTTCTTGCCTGCCTCTACTTTGTTCTTTGTGCTCGAGAGNTTTCCATTCTAGTATTTCTTGCCTGCCTCTACTTTGTTCTTTGTGCTCGAGAGTGAATATTTCCAGTGTGATGTCTCTCTCTCTCTCTTATTAGGGTGTTTTTTTCAACATTAATTATTCAATTTTTTATATTTTGAAGAAAAGATTGATAATACAAGTTTAGTATAATATGTACTTCGAATATCTAAATTTTAGACATAACTTGTTATTTCCCTACAATTTTATTTCATCGTGCACAAAAATAAATAGCCAAGCTTAAAAGTGTTGTTTTTTTACTAATTTGAAAAAAAAGAAGAAATAGTTGTGTTTTTGTTATAAAAGTTTAATGAATACAACGGTAAGAGTATGTATATTCTTTTCTCAAAAAAGTAAAAACGTACTTGCTTTCTATTACATTATTTGATACGTACATTTGTTTAAATTCTCCCCATAGCTTCATATACATCCCTCGCTTTCAAAATGCGACATCTCTAGAGGTCGTTTCCGGACGTTAAAGAGTAGAATACTAGAATTCATGTAGAAACGGGAACTCGTAGTCTACCCTCACAAACATAAACTTGATGGGGAAATTTCATGGATTTTTTTTATTACTGACTGAATTTATAGTGGGGCTCATGAATTATTCAAGTGATATACAGTCTTGCCACCATTCCTAGTAGAAGTTTTTACGATGCACCAATCACACAGCCACGCTATGTTTTTTTTAAGCAAGTTCGAAGAAATTTTTATTTGTATTTTAGTCAACTTTAATTCGTGACTTGCTCCTCACATCGCTAGAGGTGATATCGTAGCACTTTCATTTGTATTGCATCTACTGCAGACTCTGAGGTTGCGTAACACTAACCTCACAAAGCAACAATTTGTTCTCAAGACCGCAGAGCGGTTCCCTAGATAGCAGTTTCCTTATGAGTTAGAGTTTAATTTGTTGAAGTTGGCATTATCCTTTTTATTTGGCCGGGCAGTCATGTTGAATTTTGTATCTCCCTTTTTGCTTGACATTGCAGTAATATTTAATTTTGTAATATCTCAAGGCCATAGATTTGAAGAGAGCTCTTTGCCGACGAAGATAAAGATCACGTGACTCGAAGTGTCCGTATTTCTTATGTTTTATCTCTGCTACGATATATGTATATATATGATCATAGTATTTCGACATATCGCTCATCCCCAGGATCGTTTATTCCTTCATTGTTATCTAGCTAAGAGCATCACTATGGCAGAACTTAATGAATCTATGACCTTGATTTTTCGGTCCATGTCTCTAGCGATGGCTGCCTTCTCCGTTACCAAGATGGCTTCTGCATTGGGTGCCACACTTAAACTCTGTGGGTTCAACGAAGCGTCTACCACGCGTAACCCTTTTACTCTGCGCCCACGCAGCTGGACATCCACCACAGTACCCACTGGGTGGTAGACAGTATTAGACGATTCCATCATGGGGCACCTCCAGAAGGCCGTAGTATTGAATGCGATATTCTTGCAACGCGGTGGAATGATCCTTTCCAATTTGGCTCCCATCGCTTTCAAAGGTTTCGCTTCACTCGTCCGCACAGCTGCCTAAAGAGAGAGATACGAAAATTATAGTGTGTCGTAGAAAGATGACAGTCTCATACATCATAGTCGCGACATATACAAATTCTAATTATTTAATTATATCATAAAAATTCTCTATACTGTTGCAACTTTCGATATTGGTGCCTCTACACGTCGGCGAGTAAAACTAACCCATAACCAACTTGATTACACTACTGATTATCGTTTGTATTGAGTATATATCATGAGGAATAAGGGGGATAATATATTAAAGAGGGAAGAAAATAGAATAGTTGAGTAGGAACAAAGTATGAAATAGTGACCAAAAGGGGTAATGGAAGTGAGATAGCCAAGAGTGAGACAAAAGATTTATGAGAAGAGAAGGAAGGCTAAAAGCAGAGGGGCCCAAAAATGACTAGTGGTTATGACTTAAAAAATTGCGCAGTGCCGGGTACAATATAGGTAACCATTATAGCTAAGGGGAGTAGTAAGGGAAAAATTAACATTGAATGTATTAAGTAAAAAAAGTACCTTGATTTAGTAGACGTTGAATGTAGACGAGGTAGCCACACAGCTGTGGCCAAATACGAACTACACCATTTGCGGACATGTTGCACAGACATGCACTTGTCACCATGAGCTTCGCACTAATGACTAATGTGGGCTCTAATGACCTCGATGTTGACGAGCCCTAAAGCCCGAACCAAAAAAAAAAAAAAGCTTCGCACAACTGACCATGAATTGCTATAGATGGAACCCCTTTTGCGTTTAAAAAGCGTATAACTGCACGGATTTCACACTTGGCGGTAGCGGCTATGGGCACTTTCATCGCGAACGACTGCTAGGCCAACAGTAAATGGAAGAGATAAGCGGGAAATATCGGGATCGAGAGAGGGGCAGCTGCTGCACACGCCAGTGTTGCCAGATTTTGCCTAACACCTCTCCTTGCGAATCGTCCGCTATGAGAACCTTACTTTAGATTCAACACTCGTAAATGATGAATGAATATACATCATGTGTGTCGTATAGTGATACTCGCTCACCCCTTGAAGGCGCCACTGCGCTCAGCGGCTAGATTTTGTCTTTATTGTCGCTATGATTGTGGTAATACACCCATGTATGTCTGTCTATAAATGTCTTTAATCCCAGTGAAAGGTAGAAAGATGTTGTGATATCGTAACAGTGCCGGTTAGAGTAGGGTCAACCTTGGAGTTAGGTAACGGTAAACATTATAGGGTACATTTTAAAGTACTAGGTACTAGTTACTGTAATCAGTACAATCGCTTAATAAGAGCACAGAGTAGTATGGAATGGATAGTTGAAGAAGTCAATCAATATTTTGTCCTCGCATTTTCCGAAAAACAATATAATCCTCTCTTAATAGTATGAGGGAAGTATGATAAGCGTTACATAATTATTGCTGGAGGAGTAAGAAGCAACGTTACATGAGCTTACAATGAATTGTTAATGAATGTTAATTTTCGCGTCACGTAGTTTTTACAGGTTTAACAAATAGAATGTTTAAAGAAATTAATCAATACCGACTCCTGAATATTCATGAAAATTGGTAAAGCTGTGGAAAACCGAATATTTGTGAATACAGTTACAGAAAATTTGAGACACAATCCTCAGTTATTTCGGTCTCTACATAAAAGAGTAGAGAGATCATATTTGTTTATATTTGCCAGCAATTTATTATTTTTATTATTATCATTTGATGAAAATATTGTTATGTTTATATTTGAGTCCATAACAAAACGTAACGTTAAACGGAAAAAAGGTGTTCGATCCTCCGAAAAGAGTGAGAACTTTCTATTTGAGTTTCCCGCAATTACTTTATTCAAATATCGGATCGAAGTCCAGCGTTTCGAAATACCCAACACCTCTCTTTCCCAATTCATTCTCTGTAATCCGTGAAATATCTACGCTTATATCCACACCCATCTCTCACAAAAACGATCTCGGGGGGGGAAAAGCGCAGTTCGTCTCTGACTGTCATCGCAGGCGGATTGCCTCCTCTGCTTGGGAATTTCATCCTATCCTGCAAGATTGCATCCTATGCTGAGGGATTGCATCATGTGACGTAAGATTGCTTCCTGTGATGCAGTATTGCGCAATACTCGGGATTCACCTCCCCCTGTGTTGTATGCAACATGTGTGTTGTGCTAGAACCGTCACAACGGGTTTGCAAAGGTCGGACCTTGACCTGTGCCAGAAACGGCCAAAACTCATCGCACCCCCACCCCGCTTCTGTGCTAGAACCGGCACATGTGTTATTCTTACGTGTGAAAATGTGCTAGAACCGGCACATGCGAGCATGGCTCTCCTACACTCCGTTTCGCGTGCGATAAATTTAATTAGTAAAAGAGCAACAGATGAACGCCGAGTACTTAGCAACTCGTATTTTATAGTTGACTCGGAAAAGAGAGATATTTATTTTCTTCAGAAGTAACTGTTGGCCTTGATGAAAAATCCCTACTTTATTTGCCTTTATCCAATGAATTATTCCCAGATTGTTTTGAGATAATGTCTGTTGTATTATTTGAAGGTTCTGAAAAATTCATGAGTTGTTCTACAAGAACGTCCAAGTTGTTTACTTAATGGAACGAGGAATTATTTACGTTTTTCTTCATCGTTCACAAGATATCTTGGAAGAAACATTAAAAGAGAGATTGCTCTTAAGAGGAACTGTATATTCTTTCCATTAGAAATATTATTAAACAGCGTTTCATCTGGAAAAAAAAAATTTGAAGTAGCATTTCAATTGAATTTTTATGTACCTTTGCATTAATTCATAATTATTAAACGCCGAATTTAAATAATTATTAGTTTTGCATAGATATTTCTAAATGTTTTCTGAGTTTTGAGGTGTTTTTGTCGATCTGTTCATGAGACTACAAGCGTTCGTATTGACCACTGTAGTGTGATAATGTTTGGGAAGTAAGAAATAATAATGTCTCGCATATAAAACGTATATACTATCGTTATGTCTATTAAGAGTTTATGAGGGGAAGGGGTAATACCGATGAAATTCATTATTATGTTAAAAGATAAGATAAATCATTCCAAACACTCATAGTTTCGTCTTCCTAAAATGGTTGACACAAGTTAAACGATTTATGTCCTAAGATTACCGAACAAAAATTGTACTAATTTATTCATGTTGCATAATGAAAAGGAAGATAAAGTTACCAGTACGCATGCAAATAGGTATTCGTTGTATGAACTTTTCTGTTCGGTTTGTCCCGGACAAGCAAGTTCATATATATCAAAATGTTTACTTCTATCATTAAAAATTGGAAGGGCATTTATTTCAATTTGATTTTAGTGGTTTAAACATGGTTTCGCGAAAAAAATATTTTTCTGATAAAGTACATCAGCGTGGATGCAAAGTGAAAGTTGAGTCGCAGAATGCTTATTTTTTTTTCAATAATAAAAGGTTTTAAACTCAATAGATGCAGGATTCTTGCTGGAGATGTATTCCTAACGTGTTTTTGATTAGGAAACTTTTGGCCCCCTTTTATATATGAAGTAACTTTTGAGCTATTAAAGAAACTTTATTTAGTTTTAAACACTACATCATAATGGAAATAAAACTTCGTGTTATTTAAATGATTCAGAAGAACTTTCATTCTTTTGTTAATTTCATATTTAAAAAAATAGTTGTTTAGTACATTTCCAAAACTTACCTGTTTGTACGCGTTGAAATTATGGTAGAACTCGATAGTTTTCGTTCTCTGAATATAAACAATTACTCTTCTTCACTTCTCTCATAGAACCTCTTCTGAATAGAACGAAACACGAATGATATGCCAAGCAGACGAAGTGAATGCCGTGGTCGACAGTTGCCATGGCTCGTATCTTGAATTAACTATTGTGAATGGCATTTACATATTCCAATGTGGATTATCAGCTCTAAAGATGGCTGCCATTTTACAAAAATGAACTTATGCAACAAATAAACGAAGTGGAAACGATATAATATATCTTTCAAATTCTTCTGGGAATATTCACTCAACGTCAATTCTTCTGTGATCTCGTTTTGTGATTTAATCGTCAAAGCACTTGTCGTTTCTGGACAACACCCTAAAGAAAACAAGATATGTCCGTTTCACTCAGTTGTGTAACAAACAATGATATGTCTTGTAAATATTATACTTAGCACTTGAGATTCAAGCACAATATTTTTCGTACAATACTTTTTTATTTTTTATTCTAAAAATCTCCTTGAACCCAATTTTTTTCCAAAAGCATTATAAAGAGGCAGGGGAAAACAATTTGCCAAAACTTTTTTATTATCATTTGGTGATATTACATATTTGCATGTTTCTATAAACCAGTGAGTAAAAATATATTTTGATCTTACAGTATAGGTACATTTTATTTTGTCCTAAGTAAAAGAAGATTAGTCTAAGCAAAATCCGGGGCTTCGTCAGGCTCTGTATAGTCCTATTGTAACTCACTTTTCCGCGAACTGATTTCCGTATCCCTCCTTTGTATGCTCCGCCACTGAATGCCTCTGGTTCCGTTCTGTAACCCCAGTTCAGATGAGTTTTGTAGAGAGAAGAACCATGGAATGATTTCTGAGTCGGCTGTAGGATTCCCTCCAGCCTCGATGAGGAGGACGGAGTGAGTGCCGTCCTCAGAGAGACGGGAGGCGAGTGTAGCTCCTGCAGATCCTGCTGCCACTACGATGAAGTCATATTGCGACTGCAGGTGACTGAAGGCGTCCCCAGGGTAAATGGAAGGATCTGCCAAACGTCGTTGAGAGCTGACGAGTGACGTCACGAGTGCTCCAAACAACATGGCGGTCACACCTGATCCTCTAGCAGATGAGCAGCTGGCGGTCGCCGCATCGACGGACCAATGAGATGCGCCGAAACAAGAATCGGCCATTGTTGTTCTGGAAAATATATATAGAACCCTTTGGTCCTACATCGAGCATTAAATTTTTATAATGGATTCTCTGATATACATTTTTGTTAGACCGACAGCTGTGGTCTAGAGGTAGTATCTTGAGCGGTAGAATGTGGGTGGAAACCCTGCTCGGCCCAACTTGGTGAGGTTTTTAGCTGGGGTTTCCCTCACCTACTCCAAACAAATGTCGGATCGGTACCATAAATTCCCGGGCAAAACAGTATTTCTCCTTCCTAATTCCCCCTCCAAAGTCACGGATAAGTGAAAGAGCGGACCAAATGACCCGTACCTCGTCATAATACATTAAATAAATAAATGAATTTTTAGGACAGAATTTTCTTGCGGTTTCAAACATGTGGATCACTTGCGGTGCCCTACGGCAGTAAATCTTGGCCATATCTTGCTGTGTTTTTGTGATTAATAATGTATCGGGAATGTTGACGCCATAAAATTCCTGTCTGTAGTAGAAAGAAAAACGTCTCTACGACGGCCAAATGTGAGCCGTGCCACAGGGCTAAAGATACGGGGAATAGAGCGAAATATTAACATACTAGACGGAACAAAACATGATATGACATGAAAAACCAATAGAGAACCGAATAACGTGGAATGAACCATAAGGTGGTAAGGCAAGAATGAAAGCAGTGAGACAAGCGTTACAGAAGGGGATGGAGGTGTTACATATATCAATAATACACCCCAGGTCTTATGGCCGAGTTACTAGACTGGCATTTTAATAATAAGAATGAATGAATTATAAAAAGATTTGCAATGGAAGACTTATCGCGTAGACCTTTAATTTGACATAATCAGCACCATCTATGTCTTAGTTCGTCTCTATCTTCTTCACCTATTGTATTAAAAAATTAAAGTATGCGAAGATCATGGTGTAGTAGCACGTTTACAGAACTTCTAGCGGTACGAAATCAGCAACACCCTTGCAACACCCTTGCAACACCCTTGCAACACCCTTGCAACACCCTTGCAACACCCTTGCAACACCCTTGCAACACCCTTGCAACACCCTTGCAACACCCTTGCAACACCCTTGCAACACCCTTGTAACACCCTTGCAATGCACTTGATGTGAGAGACAATAGCCTGAGAAATTTCTAGTATCCGAAACAAATAGGATTGTCTGGGGCGTGAATAAATTTTTAGAAGAAAATAGGGAAATCATTTTATTGACTCATTTGTGTACTGTATAGACCATATAGTAAATTAACAATGTTTTATCACAAGACGTAAACTGTTTTATTTTAGTATGTTGAATGAAAATGGCAGACGGGGGGAGGGGGTGAGATTCGAACTCGAGATTTTCGGCTTAGCCCACTGATGAGCCACCCCGTTCTATTGTATGTCCCGAGTTCAAATCTCACCTCCCCCCGTCTGCCATTTTCAATCGATATAACATTATTAACCTTTTACCTGGAGGTCAGATTTAAGAGATTTCTTAATGTTTGGAGACTTTAACGAATATGCCGATTCCTGATATCCGAAATTTTTTTTTTAGAAATTCATCTGTCTGTCCGTCTTTACTTATATGTTAACATATCGAAAAGTGAGAGAACACTAAATGATGTTAACTGTTCCAATGATTTACCTGTCTCCGCTCAGCTCTGTGCCGAGACTGCTTCTCTCGAACTGAGCTCCACGCGATGCTCTTCACACACTTCCATCATATGTGACGTCACACTCGTGACCAATCCCATAAGACATTCATACTCAAATGGTCGCAATTAGCCGGGGTAGAGTTCCATGCTGAATGATAACACAGGACATTAAACTTACTTTCCGGAGATGTAATGTACTCGTAAAAAAGGAAATAGTGTTTGGAATCGAGATCGTGTTTCTTCTAATTACTCTTTCATTCCTGTTTCTTTCTCATATTTAATTTATTGATTGGAAATACAAAGATGTGAATGTAAGCAGTGGAGGACCGTTATCAAGGTCGGGAGGGGGGAAGGCTAACCAGGGAGCATTTTTGTTTAAAAATTATGGTTTTACAACATAAAATTTATAAATATAACTTTTAAATTAAAAAAATCAAATAAATAATTAACATTTAACAATTTGGTATTAATAACAAGAATAACAATTATGAATTAAAGTTATTAATATGGAATTATTAATTTTATTGTTATAGTATTATTAATTTTATTAATAATACTATATATAATTTATAACTGATAACAATTGCCGTTATTAATCTGTTACACTTTTACAAAGTATTCCATTCACCAACTTCAATTTTATCTGTTTAAGAGATCAGATCCAATGGAGGGGGCAGTCGCCCCCCCCCTCGCCATAGATCCGACACTGAATTTAATTGATATTCGATGTCCGATGCCCTGTGTTTGGGAAATTATTTTTTTAGATGAGTTTTTTGTTTTCCGCTCAGATTTTTGGTAATGTCAGTCAAATAATTTAAAAACCCAATAATGATGTTGGTTTATATTTTAATTACTTTATATAACAGTGTTTAAATAATAATAACAAGTAACGTCAATCTAATTTCAAATATAAAAATTTCTTTAGAAAGAAAATAATATGAACTATGAACTCGCTTGACTCCTTAAGCTGCATGAACTGTCATTTCTTAGTACATCATGACATAGACGTCAATGTTGAACAGAATGAAATCCGTCGATAAAAAACAAATATCCCTGTGTATTAAGATAATCTAAAAACAAAAATTCTATTAAATTTTGTTGAAATATTCGTAAAAAATGAAAGTACGATTTTGTTGTATATCCGTTACATTTGACTGTGAAAACTAAAAGAGTTAATGACTCTGTTTTTTTTCTCATAAGAAGCATAACGATCTTAAAATATTGACTAGATTGAAGTCTGATAAATTATATCACAAAAAACATTAAAGAAAACTCGTTGTAACTTCAGGTATATCTCGGTGCATCTAGCAAGAGCAGATTTCCGTACTCACAAGTAGTGTGTAAACTCCTATTTTAAGTTTGTACATATGCTATTTTAGTTGGTTTATTTACGGAGCCGTTCATAAATAAGGTCACCGGTTTTTACCAATTTTCTGACCTTTTGAACGTTGTATTACGTAGAGCACGGATCAGAAAAGCATTAGAAGACGTTTTTAAACTCTTGAAGGAAGAATCTGGATTACAAGTAAATCAAGGAAAAGCCAAATACATGAAATGTAAATCTGGTGAAACTATCTCACAAGAAGAATCATTTGAACATGAAAAGTATCAATCAGTCACTTCCTTTAAATATTTAAGTTCAATTTTAAATTAAAGTAAGTCCATCGAAGAAGAGATTTTCGAGAGAATTGCTGCAGGTAATAGAGCTTACTATGCTAATATAGAAGAGTAAGCTGCTTTCAAAAAGTGCAAAGCTTAGACTTTACCAAGCTGTCATAAGACCCATAGTGACATACGCGACTGAGAGTTGGACTCTCAAGGAAAATTATATCAGAAGACTAAATGTCTTCGAGAGGAAGATCACGAGGAGAATATGTGGTCCGGTGCAAGAATCGGATGGTACCTGGAGAATCAGATACTATTACGAAATTGACAACCTCATCAAGTCAAAGAATATAAAAAACCATAAAATAGCACACAGACTTGGCTGGTTTGGACAACCACATTGAATGCGGTAAAAAAGATCTATAGCTGGTACCCTCCATCAACGAAGATGAGAGGAAGACCAAAGCGTAGGTGGAGGGAAGACGTATTAAAAAACATGGGATAGTTAATCCGATGACTACTTGATCCAAAACCGATTAAGAGGCCAATTGAGAGTGTTTCTACTGTAATATCATTCGGAATTGTGGGACCGAGAAACATCCAAGATTCCTTAATTGGAGAGAGGAATCTACACTTCAAAAGATTCTCCACTCACTACATAACTTCTGATCCCGACTTTCTATGCAAACTTTATTTTATTTCGAAGACATTAGAATGTATTACTGGATCGTGGCAGGGATTATGGCTCTGTGTGGGGTGGGCGCAAATTGCATGATCCTTAAAACTGAGTGCGAGGAGATAGGAAGCACAGCACACGGCATCCACGAAGCAAAATCACAGATGAGCGGGTCATCAGCTCCGCCAATACTTTGCCTTAAAAGCGCTTGTCTTTTAAATGAAAAAAAAAACTCTTTTGGATGGAATAGTTTTCATTAATTTGATGCTCCCGTGGTCACGTGGTCATATGGAAATCGTAACAACTTTTTTGACAAAGATTCTTATATATTTATTGGTTTTTTGCTAGTTGAATGCAATCCAACAGTTAAAAAAAATATAACCCTGACATTCTTCGTCAAGTCGTGAAACAGTCTTCCAGAATCATGTGCGCCGCTTTCTCCGCTATCATGATGGTTGGCGCGTTGGTGTTCCCGCTGGTGACGACCGGCATCACCGACGCATCCACCACTCGTAAGCGACGAACACCATGCACTCTGAGACGGGCGTCCACCACAGCGCCGTTTTCTGGTGACGGACCCATTGCACAAGTGCCCACCGGGTGGTACAAGGTGGTGGCCACTTGAGGCACCGCGCAGCGCCAGAAGTCACGTGACCCGAACGGCAACGACGCGCACGCCGCGGGCGTCACAGCTTCAAGTCGCGCGCCGAGAGCGCTCAAAGCGGCCGTTGTGGGTAACAGCGCCGCAGTCTGTGGAACAAGAAGAGAATACTTTCAAAATGATCCTTTTTAATTTCTAAATATATATATGGCTTCGGTCTTTAGGGTGATAGTCTCATTAGTACTACTCTTTCTATTAATTATGGACCACTTGCTCAATCCGTTACAAACACAAGGTAAATATGTGTTATTTGTTGTAGGTAGCGGTGCAAGTTGATTTGTGACATGTGTACGATTTTGAAATTTGAAATGGGTGGATGATTCTTTATGTATTTTTGATTCGTTAATTTAGGCATGAATATTTTATATTAAGTCAATGATGGCTCGTTTGAGTATGCTTATTTTTAATTATGATGTATTTTGTTGGTCTTGTAGCCCTGACCAAAATTAAACGTCGCAATGTCGTAATGATTTAAAAAATTCTTTATTGCTTCATTTGGCGTGAATGTGAAAAACAACATCTCTATTGATAAACTTGGCCAACAACTGGCACATATGATTAATTTTGATTTGTATAATATTTACGATAAACTACAACTTACAAATATGTTGGAATTTTGGTTTATACTATAACTCGTGGCGAACTGTTTTCATTCTTATCTTAGGAGTAGTGTAAAGCTGAAATGTTATATTCGCCTATGCCTTAGGACTCTTGATCGGAATTGATGGGATGGTCCCTTGTTTGTGTCCGGAGAGTAAATTAGGGTCTTGTCCTCGTGGTCTTAGGAAGTTTGTACTTCCTTTTTTGACAATAAATTTATTTAATTTATATATTTACAAAGCAATATTTGTAGAATTGATTACTCCGTTCCCTTATTTATATGTAACAGTTTATTTTATTTGAAAATTTTACCTTATGTAGCGCTGAAGTGCAAATAAACTGTGACTAATGAATTATTGTCTTGTTTGTAAATTTGTAATATAATCCTTATTTAANTTTGTAATATAATCCATATTTAATTCTTACCTCAATGAGGGATACGAGTGTGTCTAAGTCATCAGAATGATGTAAGTATCCAGAAATGATCTTCGGTGGATGCAAAGGATCAGCGCTGTGCAATCGAATACGTCCTCTGCTCTTCGGTCGAAGCATGGTTGGAACTGCGAGCAGAATGCCTCGTTCCTTGTTTATGGAGTACAGCTTTTCTGATACGTCATCATCGAACCCCAGTTTCTCCACGAACACGTTCACTTTGAAATAACTGTTTTTGGACATGTAGAGGAAGTGCATTTGACCGTCCGGACATTCGCTTTCGTCTTCTTGGCCTGGAGCTGCTGTAGAGGAGAAGAATGTGGTTATTGATGTGATATCCAACGATCCGAGTGGTCCTGTTCGGTTCTTGAAATAAAGAAACGTTTCATCCTCAGCGTCCATTTCGGGAATGTCATCAAAGGATATAACGAGGATTGGGAAAATCATGTGATCTTGCAGGTTGTCTCCTACTGGGAGGTCGACGACGTTTGGGATTCCAATTTTCTGTAGATGTGTTTTGGGTCCGATCCCAGACAAGAGGAGCAACTGAGGGGAATTGATTGCTCCAGCAGAGACAATAACTTCATTCTCTGCTTTGACTTCGATTTCTTGGCCATTTTTGGTGAATCGAACGCCAACTGCTTCCTTTGTCTCTGGGTTGATGATGACCTGAAACATGTTTATAAATAATAACGCAATGTACGTCAAAACTATGGACTATGTAAAGCAAGTAAGGAATTTACATGTTTTCTAATATTTGTAAATGTGTAAGTGCGACCCGCGAAACGCTTTCACCTTCGCCCTCTGGGGAC
>NNCF01131719.1:28316-75453 GCA_002313205.1 Laupala kohalensis | reverse complement strand
AGGTTTTAAAATTTCTCTATTATTTTAAAGGTAAACTATATCAGTAACGGAAAAAGTATTAATTTGTTTTAATATTTAATAAGAAATAATTTACCGCCATGGCTATTACTTAATATAATTTTAATTTTCAATCTCAGGTATTGTTATATTACATAAGTGATAGTTTCGTTCATTGAGCCCTGTTGGGAACCATGGAAAACCATCGGTTAGGGTAATCGCGCTGAGCATAAAAAGATTCTGGTTGGTATATTGAAACCTGTAACAGAACAAAAAATTTCTACGGCAGAAACAAATAAAATCATAGAAAGAATACGTAATTATCTGCAAGTCAAATAACATATGCATACATACTAACGTACCCAAATAAATATTGTTTACATATTTTCTTATATTTAGCCATATTGGCACATGTACACATTTTTAAATCAATGAAAACACACTAAAATATAATACTAATATTACTACTACTATCACTTATAATAATAATAACAATAATAATTTAAACATTTAAAGAAAGTGTGTTTATACTGGTCAATATATCTCCTTCATCAGTTACGCCTCCCTCTGTTCTCGAGTCATACTCAGAAACTTGCCAAGCTGTAAAGAAATGGAGATTCTATTATCTCGCATTTTTTTAAAAGCCGGAGTGTAATTTCTTGGTTTACGATTTTATCCCCTCTCATGGAGCCTCGTTTTTCTACCTGTTTCAGTGTTTATGTAATTTAGCAGAATGTGGTCTACTTGACCAATCTTCTTGTTCCGTGCATAAAGGGCATTGCGAATCTCTATCCTCCCTCATTTTCCTTTATTTCCATCCCCCAAATCGTAACCAAGCTTTACCTTTTTTTTTGTTTTTTTGGGCTTTAGGGCTCGTCAACAGCGAGGTCATTACAGCCCTTAA
This sequence comes from Laupala kohalensis, assembly GCA_002313205.1. Lineage (NCBI taxonomy): Eukaryota > Metazoa > Arthropoda > Insecta > Orthoptera > Trigonidiidae > Laupala > Laupala kohalensis. The sequence goes on along the minus strand of NNCF01131719.1, from coordinate 74,552 downwards.
AACTTGTACAGGTAGGGAAAATGCAGTTACGCACTAGCGAGAGCCAACATGACTCTCCCCGCGTGTGGGACTCGCCGAAAGACTCAGCCATACCCACTAAAAACCCTCCTGCATTACAACTCAAAACACAAATTCCAACATATCGCAAGTCTTTACTAAAAACATTTTTTTTTTAAAGAAGAGGAAAACGAAAGGTACTCTAGCCCTAATAGCGTCGGGATCAAAAAGAACAAGAGGTGACCAAGGGAGGTCAGAAAGGAGAAAGGAAGGAGCATGGAACAAGTAAGTGGAAGTGATGCCAGACTCAGCTCGGGGCCCCGTGTTCGCCAAACACGTACTTACTAGATGTAAGTCCCCTGGGGGGGATTTACGTTCTATTGCTACCTTGTTTAATTTGTCTATGTAAGGTTTTCGCCCCCAGTCTCCTGCCACAATATTCTGCACGATCAGTGACCTCTTTTCCTGTCTCTCAGCCGTTATGTTTTGTTTCTCTATGTCTTTAAGTCTCTGAATAATTAATTCATTATCAGATCTAACCGGAACTGTTCGCCACAAGGGTCCTAGACCGGCAGTTTCGATTATATTTCTAATTTTTTTAAATCCCACCCATCATTACACGTTAACTCGTAGCAATCGTATATATTGTTGTTCTTTTCCCCATTTCTTTTATTACCAAATATTTAATGATCATCATCTTAATTTTTACTTCTAATGGTAAAACTCCGAATTCCCAAAGAGTATCACAGTTTGCTGTACTCTGAGGTACGGCAAGAGTATTTTTCAAGAATTTATTTTGAAGCGAATTAAGTGATGCGCAAACCCTAAATACGCTACTGCAGGTACAAATAATGACGTGTAAATCGTTAAAAAGATCCTAGTATCGATGTCATGGATGATACCAGTACTTTTTTGGATTTCATTTAGAACATACATGACTTTAAGTTTGATTTTTGTATATATCTTGACCACGTTACGTTCATGCTTACTTTGACACCTAGACATCTGGTACCTTGCATCAACAAAGATGAAAGGAAGATCAAAAAGTAGGTGGAGGGAAGACATATTGGAAAACATCAAAGAACTTGGTATCACGAACTCACCCGTATTGGTGCAAGAGCGAAAGTGGTGGAAAGCTTTCGTTGAGGAGGCCAAAACATTAAGAAAGATGTTGTAGAGACTATTAAGAATTATAAAACATTGGATACCGTCACGTTTGGCTTTAGGTTTCGCGTTGGACTTATTTTCATTAGATTTCAAAACAATTCAAAACATTTATATTACAAATAAAGAAAGTGGGACAGTGCCTGGTAGGTGAGTCATTGTTGATCATTTACGACCCGGCCAACGGATCGAGAGGGTGGGTGAAGTTCCGAGAAATCCCTTAATCTTGTGCGGAAAGACTATGCGATTCATGGATCCAGAGCCCGAAACGAAATGAATGAAAAATGAGTCCCGACCGAAACGCGGGGAATTTGAATAATTATTGACTTCGAGCTTTGTAACCAGCAACACTGTGATAAGGATCTGCAATTAAGTACAGGATGATCCGGAAGTCTTATTACCCGTACCAAAAGGTGACAATTATAAAAGAACAATAAAGAGAGACGATAATTGTATCCAGGAGTCAGTTCCTACACATACAAGAAAATCCTACATTCTCTTATGATACGATAAATGCTAACAATGAAACGATAGAATAATACAGCTAATACTCGTACAATGAATAAACTGAATGTGTTTTGAGTTGCTGGAAGACTTAGGGTCACCAAAATGACCGCCCTTTCCTCTTGTTTTCGTTCGTTTCTCAAGAGAAAGTAAAATGAAATTAGTGTGACGATTGAGTGAAAATATTGAAATAAGTTTAGGTAAACAATTTTATCGATTTCGGTTGAATTGAGTTGTCAGACAAATCTAACCTAACTCTTGTGGTAACTTATGTGCCCTATTTCACAGCAAGGAGGCTAATATGGCTGCCATCTTATTAATTCCACCATTCTGGAGGCGGTCCACCATTCTAGTGGGTGTGGGGGTGATTCTGCGGGCCCAATTCGCTGCCGCGACGTCCATGTCGCTTCTTTCTCATATAAAGAACAACTCCAGGTCATTTGAGAGCGATTGTTCGCGAGGTACGCGCATTCTGCTCTACCCTTTCCAAGGTTAGATATCGGAAGAAGCTCTGTCTTGCGCCGGCTCCTATACCCGCATTTAAAATCGTGACGTGTGTGTGGTAAAACGCGTCTTAACCGGACTGGTCGGGACCGACACACTGGTCGGTTAATCCGAGTTCCGTGTAAAAGATCAACTTTCTTTCAATAGAGCCTTCTATTTCATCAGATTATCACAAATAAACAAACAAATGAGAATACTTGCTAGTCACTTTATTGCTATACGAGTATATGTTTACGTACATAAACGAAAAAATTAAAACTTACGAACCTAAGTAAATTTTGAAAACTTTATGCACTGTACGTAGCCAAAAAAATGAGATGGGTAATCCGATGATAACTTAATGCAAAACTGATAAGGACACCAGTTAGGAGAGTTTCTTCTGTGAGATTATTCGGAATTGTGGGACCAAGAAACATCTAGGATTCCTTAATAGGCGAGAGGGATCTACACTTGAATAGATTCTCCACTCACTACCTAAGTTCTGATCCCGACTTTCTATGCAAACTTTATTTTATTTCGAAGACATTAGAATGTATTACTGGATCGTGGCAGGGATTATGGCTCTGTGTGGGGTGGGCGCAAATTGCATGGTCCTTAAAACTGAGTGCGAGGAGATAGGAAGCACAGCACACGGCATCCACGAAGCAAAATCACAGATGAGCGGGTCATCAGCTCCGCCAATACTTTGCCTTAAAAGCGCTTGTCTTTTAAATGAAAAAAAAAAACTCTTTTGGATGGAATAGTTTTCATTAATTTGATGCTCCCGTGGTCACGTGGTCATATGGAAATCGTAACAACTTTTTTGACAAAGATTCTTATATATTTATTGGTTTTTTGCTAGTTGAATGCAATCCAACAGTTAAAAAAAATATAACCCTGACATTCTTCGTCAAGTCGTGAAACAGTCTTCCAGAATCATGTGCGCCGCTTTCTCCGCTATCATGATGGTTGGCGCGTTGGTGTTCCCGCTGGTGACGACCGGCATCACCGACGCATCCACCACTCGTAAGCGACGAACACCATGCACTCTGAGACGGGCGTCCACCACAGCGCCGTTTTCTGGTGACGGACCCATTGCACAAGTGCCCACCGGGTGGTACAAGGTGGTGGCCACTTGAGGCACCGCGCAGCGCCAGAAGTCACGTGACCCGAACGGCAACGACGCGCACGCCGCGGGCGTCACAGCTTCAAGTCGCGCGCCGAGAGCGCTCAAAGCGGCCGTTGTGGGTAACAGCGCCGCAGTCTGTGGAACAAGAAGAGAATACTTTCAAAATGATCCTTTTTAATTTCTAAATATATATATGGCTTCGGTCTTTAGGGTGATAGTCTCATTAGTACTACTCTTTCTATTAATTATGGACCACTTGCTCAATCCGTTACAAACACAAGGTAAATATGTGTTATTTGTTGTAGGTAGCGGTGCAAGTTGATTTGTGACATGTGTACGATTTTGAAATTTGGAATGGGTGGATGATTCTTTATGTATTTTTGATTCGTTAATTGAGACATGAATATTTTATATTAAGTCAATGATGGCTCGTTTAAGTACGCTTATTTTTAATTGTGATGTTTTTTGTAGGTCTTGTAGCCCTGACCAAAATTAAACGTCGTAATGTCGTAATGATTTAAAAAATTCTTTATTGCTTCATTTGGCGTGAATGTGAAAAACAACATCTCTATTGATAAACATGGCCAACAACTGGCACATATGATTAATTTTGATTTGTATAATATTTACGATAAACTACAACTTACAAATATGTTGGAATTTTGGTTTATACTATAACTCGTGGCGAACTGTTTTCGTTCTTATCTTAGGAGAAGTGTAAAGCTGAAATGTTATATTCGCCTATTCCTTAGGACGTTTGATCGGAATTGATGTGATGGTCCCTTGTTTGTGTCCAGAGAGTAAATCAGGGGCTTGTCCTCGTGGCCATAGGAAGTTTGTACTTCCTTTTTTGACAATAAATTTATTTAATTTATATGTTTACAGAGCAATAATTGTAGAATTGATTACTCCGTTCTCTTATTTATATGCATCAGTTTATTTTATTTCAAATTTCTACCGTATGTAGCGTTAAAGTGTGACGAATAGATTAATGTCTTGTTTGTAAATTTGTAATATAATCCTTATTTAATTCTTACCTCAATGAGGGATACGAGTGTGTCTAAATCATCAGAATGATGTAAGTATCCAGAAATGATCTTCGGTGGCTGCAAAGGTTCAGCGCTGTGCAATCGAATACGTCCTCTGCTCTTCGGTCGAAGCATGGTTGGAACTGCTAACAGAATGCTTCGTTCCTTGTTTATGGAGTGCAGCTGTTCTGATATGTCATCATCGAACCCTAGTTTCTCAACGAACACGTTCACTTTGAAATAACTGTTCTTGGACATGTAGAAGAAGTGCATTTGACCGTCCGGACATTCGCTTTCGTCTTCTTGGCCTGGAGCTGCTGTAGAGGAGAAGAATGTGGTTATTGATGTGATATCCAACGATCCGAGTGGTCCTGTTCGGTTCTTGAAATAAAGAAACGTTTCATCCTCAGCGTCCATTTCGGGAATGTCATCAAAGGATATAACGAGGATTGGGAAAATCATGTGATCTTGCAGGTTGTCTCCTACTGGGAGGTCGACGACGTTTGGGATTCCAATTTTCTGTAGATGTGTTTTGGGTCCGATTCCAGACAAGAGGAGCAACTGAGGGGAATTGATTGCTCCAGCAGAGACAATAACTTCTTTTTGAGCTTTGACTTCGATTTCTTGGCCATTTTTGGTGAATCGAACGCCAACTGCTTCCTTTGTCTCTGGGTTGATGATGACCTGAAACATGTTTATATATAATAACGTAATGTACGTCAAAAATATGGATTATATAGAGCAAGTAAGGAATTTACATTTTTTCTAATATTTGTAAATGGGTATAGGCGACCCGAGAAACGCCCTCTCCTTCTCGCTCTGGGGACGCCGGTTCAAACCCGGTCGGATCCAAGTACAATGTGAAGTGGATGACGGAACGGTGTTCGCGGCAGATTTTCACGGGTTCCCTCGTTTCCCTTACCTATCATTCCACTACAACATTCACTCATCATCATTCACCCCCATATCATTTGTTAATCACACGCCCCTCGGGAGGTGGGACAGGAACGGTATTCGACACTGTGAGTACGTGTTTGGCAAACAGGGTGTCCCGAGTTGAGTCTGGCATTACTTCGACGTACTTGTGCTAGGATCCTTCCTTTTTCTATTTTGCCCTCCCTTGATGACCTGTAGTTCTTTTTGATCTCGACGATATTAAGGATAGGATATCTTTAATTTTTCTCATCCCTTCCTTTTTTGTCATACTCTTTATTTGTGCCCTATTAATTTTTTGTTCCCCTTCATGTTATGTGCCCCCCTCATTTCTTGCTTCCACATCCATTTGATTTTTGGTTTTGAGATATGTTTTAGTATGTTGTAATTCAGGAGGGTTTTTGGTGGGTATGGTTGAGTCATTCGACGAGTCCCACACGCGGGGAGAGTCACGTTGTTTCTCCCTAGTGCGTAACTGCATTTACCCTACCTGTACAAGTTTATCGGGCTCCAATGATGTATGATGTCAACATGAGTCGTAATGCCCCACAAAAAGAAAGGCTTCAGACACTTTGAAATTCCCCAGCCAGCCAAATTAATTATCCCCCCTCCTACCATCCCCATCGACGCCGACCCTCTCTAGCACGGTAATAATAGAGGCGATGGAGAAGCAGTAGTAAGTGGGAAGGAAATGCAGCGTGTTATTGAAGCCTATCTACTTGGAGCGATAGGAGGTGGGTGGTAGGGTTATTGTTATTAGCTGGGCCGCTTTTCTGGGTTTACTAACATTACAAGTGGAGTTGTTAGCAATAGTTAGAGTCATTGATACTAGGAGCCTTAAGAGTTGGATAAAAGGACGGTTCGCTTTTCAGTAGTCACACCTAAATGAACTGGAACATTCATGGAAAAATCTAGAAATGGTTTGTAGCACCTTCGGGAATTGATTAGGTGGGGAGTGAACACGCTAACATTTTACCCACAGGAGGGCTACAGAACCACCAATAATTCCGATCTGAACGCCTAAATGAAAATAGGAGAGAAAATGGGACGAGGTTCCCGATACGATAACAGATAAAGAGCCACTATTATAAATAATGAGAAGCAAGACATATTATATAATACAATAATGTTTTTGTGAAAGATTTAAATGAAATGTATTATATCTTCAGATAATGGAAAGTATTTTTGAAAATAAGTAACTTCCCAAAACTTTCAAAGCGATGATTTCTTATACCGTTGACCGAAAAGTCTAATAAATTTTTATAATAATATTATAGAGCTGATCGAGCATAAGATAACTATTTTGGCGGTAACTTAAAGTATGTTTTAGTTTCAGGGAGCTTTCCTCTAGTGAACGCCTATGCCATGACCAGATAGGTAAATTATTCCGCAACATTACATTAAAAGCTCTTTTCAAAACAAGCTCACTGTGAGACCAAGTGTCTGTATAACCCCTCCGGTGACTAAGGTTTCAGCATGCTAGCTTCCAACCAAATCATTCCAGATTCAATTTCGGGTGAGGTCAAAGAAAACAAAAAAAAAGACATCAATGTCCCATTTCATGTAGATATGTAAGTTCTGAAAATATAACCCTCCTTCTTCTTCTGTCTGTGTCACAGTACTCCTAGTATCACGAAGTCTTATTATTACTCTTACTAACACTTCCACACTAAAAACTATCTGCACCAGTTAACCAGCCCACCTACTGACCCTAACATCTACCTGCTATCATTCCTTGTTTCAATTGCTCGCTACGTTTCCGATTTACAAATACTAAACAAACAAAAAAGTATCAGTATACTGGAATTAAAGCAGAATGTCCGAATTATATTCGTGACAGGTCATAATGCTTACGAACAGAGCCAAGCGAGTTCCCAGTTTATTTTCGTTACAAATATATTTGTTAAAAATTACGTGGTCAATACTACTTACTAATATTGATACAACTAATATCAAAAGTAATTTAAATATAAACAAATATTATATGCTTTATTCAATGATTGTTGAAAGACAAGGACTAACATCTCTCGACAGAACTAAATACATTGTTTGTGTGTTGCGTGCTCTACTGACGATCGATGACGTCTCAGGCTCAGTTTTCGAATCGAAGAAAGTGTATGGAGGAAGAGAAGGGGGGAGGATAAACTTTGGAACATGTCTAAATTTGTCTTGCGCTTGTTTCCCGATTCTAACGTAGTTTATAACACCAACAGGATATTTGACATTAAAGTTTATTCATTCTTTTCTCAATTATTCTACTTCAAAATAAAATAAAGTTATTGACACATTAACTTTGACAAATATTATTGACAATCATTGGTAGAATTGTTTTTCTCTTGTTAGGAATAAACATAACATATAGAAATTGATAAAGGAAGGTCAGAATGGAGCAAATTCTCTGGTTTTCCCCCTCCAATGGTATCCACTTCAATGAAGTCTCTTGAAATAATATAAATAAGTTTTTCTACATTTAATTTCTTTTATTATTTTATGTTTTCTTTCTTAGATTCAGGCCAACAGAACGATTATTCCATCCAACCAATGAACTTGGGAGAGGGAATTGGTAAGGGGAGATGTTGGGGTGCTGGGGAACTAACGGTATCGAACATTTATCTGGAGTAGCTGAAAACCTCACCTCGTTAGCACAAGTAGGACTCTCACTCAGCGCGATTATGGAAGCGAATACGCTACCAATATGCTACCACTCATTTCTCACTCACCTTGGTGACGATGGCGTGCTTGAGCACATGTAGATTGCTTCGTAGTTTGCCTGGTGAGAGAAAGGCCTTTGCTGTGCTCCAGCGTTCGCCATGTGACAGAGTTCCATGCGCACGTCCCGTGCCGAAGGCGTGTCCCGCATTGACATCATTCAGCGGCCGATGGCCCAATTGAGCGCCCGCTTCGAGCAACACTGGACCCAAGGGCGAATGCAACGTGTGCCGACGCACGCGTAAAGGGCCGTCCTCACCGTGCCACGGCTCGGCACCGCCCTCACCATCCGTCTCGAAATCCTCAGACTTCTTGAAGAACGGGAAGACATCTTGGAAGCTCCAACCGACGTTGCCAAGGGCCTCCCAAGAGTCGTAGTCACAGCGATGACCACGCACGTACATTTGAGCATTGATGGTGCTACTGCCACCCAACACCTGCAAGCCAACAAAAAAAGGACAATACAGCTACTAGTATTAACGTCCATTATATTAACTAATTTAATAAATAATTACTAACTTACAACCCTATATGGACGAACAATATTTTTATTTTCTGTGAAGAGTTCGACATGACGACTTAAATCCAAGTCGAAACACAGTGAGCTCCTTACAGAAAATATTATTATATGTCCATAGAAGGTTGTATGCTTGTAATTCTTATTTTAATCAATAAGGCTGTGTAATTATTGTAATAAGAATAACAATTAAATTAATCGTTACATTTTAAACTAATAACAATTATTAATGGGGACTGTAGCCCCCTTAGTTCCTGCTAGTGACCTTAATCAGACTCGTAACGTACTTTTCCTCGTGGCCAATTACAGCGTTGCTCCTTGAGTCCTAGACAGCTCTTCGCATCAGGTTCTGTTCTGTAAGCCCAATCGATCTCTGTATGCTGGAGTGTCATATACTGGGACACCACTTCCGAATCTGGAGGAGGATCCCCTCCAGCCTCGATGAGGAGGACGGAGTGAGTGCCGTCCTCAGAGAGACGGGAGGCAAGTGTAGCTCCTGCAGATCCTGCTCCCACTACGATGAAGTCATATTGCGACTGCAGGTGACTGAAGGCGTCCGCAGGGTAAATGGAAGGATCTCCCAAACGTCGTTGAGAGCTGACGAGTGACGTCACGAGAGCTCCAAACAACATGGCGGCCACACCTGATCCTCCAGCAGATGAGCAGCTGACGGTCGACGCATCGACGGTCCAAAGAGATGCGTCTCCTACGCACTGCATGGAGATGTATGGACGATTATCTGAAAGATGATAGATCTTCTTATAAAAAAATGTGTTTCTACCCGAAGATCCTCTTACTTAGAATGAGTATTACTATCCGAAGACATATCTTTTTAAATGAGATAATAATAATAATAATTTTTATTATTTTTTTTATTATTATTTGACTGTAAGTAGGCAGAAATTACACGGTGACAATGTAAGTAAACACAATTAAATATAGAAAATTTCCGAGAACTTTAATTGAAAATTTTAAAATAAACGATTATACTAGATAATTTAACTAATATTAATATATAAAACCACGTGATGCTAAAACAACCAAAAGATTAATAATTTTTATTGCAAATTTTTCGTTCCTCAAGAACTTGCCTTAACCATGCGGATAGATGCAGAGCTCGAAATTGTTTCCACAACCGATTTAGGCATTAAGGCATAAAATCACAAAAATGTCTCAAGTCGGCAAAAAAGTAAACTGACTAGCAAAATGCACTTATTGTGATTCCATCTTTAAATATATACCACACAGGTCATTCAAATAAAATGTTTGCAATTATAATTCATGTTGTATATATTGCGTTTTATGGCGAAAACATTTTTGTCCAAGATAAGACCAACATTTAAATCACGGAAGTGATAGATAATTACTTTGATTTGTAGTAGTTTTTTCGTAGTATTTTTATATTATTTTTATCTATAGATCACCGCACATCTGAGAAAGATACTTCACATTTTCTGAGGAGAAATGCATAAATCACGAACCCTTTGGTCTCGGCCGCCATGTTTGCACACGCTCTTGTGCATTTCAAACGAGTTCCTGAATATAGTTTGTACTTTTATATATAAATTAACTGATATATAGAAATTAAATCATGTTTTCTATTTTTCTAATCTATTAATCAAAGTTAAGTTGTTATCTAAAGGAAACTACTTGTAAGTTTACAACATTTTCAGTACATTTAATAAATAACATGTCCCAAATACTTGTTTTAAATTTTTTTTTCGTAACCTAAAACTGCAAGACCATCCCAATCCATAGAGTGATCATTGAATAAAATGTGTTTTGTTAGCACAAATATTAATGTTCTGATTCTTAATTCGTTTTATGGCAAATTAAGTGGTTAAATATATGACGTGTATGTTTAATAGTGTCGTGTATTTTATTCTTCTTACCCCTGTGTACACATCCGCTATCATGATGATTTAAAATAATCCTTTCAAATAATAAAAATTTAGTGTAATATAAAAATAAGAATTTTTAAATCTAAACTGCAGTTTAGATTTGAAAATTCTTATTTTTATATTACACAAAATTTTTATTATTTGAAAGTTGAGAATTAAAGAATGGAAGATGAGTTTCTGTCATTCCGTCTTGAAGCATATGTTATTCGCTCTAAGTACTTATCCTTTGCACCTTCCCGAATTTCATTCACTGATTAATTCATTGACATGAAAGACGAATGTTTCAATATTGTGCATTGCGGTTTGGGCCGTCTCACGAGTATGCTATTTGCGGTGTCTAACTTGAGACCGGATGATTTTTAATAATAATGACTATTATTCATGAAGTTAGTTTATTTGCACCATTAACAAATTTTGCTGTTAATCCATTGTTGAGAAATTTGGATATTGAAGTTCCTGTTTCATTCAAAATTGTTATTTTTATCTTCCTTTAATTACGAACAAGATTAAATGTTACGATGTCGTTAACATTTTCACAAAACGTGACCAAAGTTTAAGAGCACCAAAGTTGCGTGACGTAATGTATTGAAAACCTCTTGTATGTGTTTTATATAGACAATTTAATATATTTTCTGTTAGAACTTCCATCCACCCTCAATTTCGAAAAAGATACAGACATGGACGTTTGTAAAGAGAACTTAACTATAATTTACAAATGTCGTAGAAATAGTGAAATCACAATTTTAAAGTGTGATAATGTTACGTATACTGGAAGTGTCTCTACTAGAAAAAAAAACTTGTTTGTACTTACCTCAGCGGAGTTGTCACTATCACAAGCACAATAATTCAGATGAATGTAATATTACGGATATTTCAATTCAATACAATTATCTTAGAAAAATCCAAAGTGTCGTGATTTCACGCAGTGTCTCATACGAAGGCGATGGATTGTTGTGTTTGTGTAGTACGTTTTCCTTATCACAAGCGAATGACGCACGGAGCTGGGCTAAGTTCGTTGCCGCCGCACTGACGCTCCGCTACAGAACGGATCCAGTAGATACTCCCCCACCCCTCCCCCAGAACCCATCAAAAGTTCCATCCCCCCCCCTCGACACTTTCCTTCTGCTTGCATAACCTCTTGCTCAGTAACTTTCTACTATGCTAACATCGTTTTCATGTTTGCTTTCATATCGTCGTGTCCTTGATCTCGTTAGTGATGACAACTCAGATGTTCCGTAATTACTTCCTTCGTCGAATTTCTAATTGTACTTATTCAATATTGTGAATCGTAAATTAAATATATTTAAACAATTAAAACAAGTCATAGAGTTTTTAATCATTGTTTACGATTATTCCATTCTGATCCGTGTTTTTCTCTGGGTTTTATTAGCGTAGAGGTGAATTCTATATTTACGCGCTCTATAGAGCGGCCGGTGAAGTATGTTTTTCTAACATTGAAATCACAATAAGTGCATGTTACTCTGTTCGTTTATGCCTATTTAAGATATTTTAGTGATTTAATTTTATCCACGATAGTACTATAATAATTGTTAATACTATAACACGTGTCGGATAATTTTTTATCGTTAGGAATATGTTGAAATGTTAAATTCGCCTCTGCCTTAGGACATCTGATCGGAATTGACGGTATGGTTTCTTGTTTTCTTCCGGAGAGTAAAATAGTTCAGTGTCCTCCAGTTGGTCATACGCCGTTTGTAACTGCTTTTGAGAATATATTGATTTATTTATTTTTATTTAAATTTTTTTATGAATTTAAATAAAATAATTTTTTAACACTGACATCGCAAGGTGTGGCGAGGTATGAAAATCGTAACGTCATTGGGTTCGTATTTCCATGTGCTATGTTTTAGTAGTTTTTCTCATCGCTATGTTTTGCCGATACTTTTGCCGGAATATTAAAAAAAACATAAGCCCGCGATTGTTATATGTCCATAGTAATTGCAATTTTGCGCTGTTAGGGTATGAAAATTCATGGTCAGTGGATAGGGAATGGTTCAAACTGTCATTTGAAACATTTTTTGGTGGTATGTAAGCCTGGTGGCTCTGACAGATATTATACTTGAAGTAAAAAAGTTAGTTTGGAAACAGACCCATAAGTTTCGTTAAATAATATTTTTTGTTGGATAACGAGGGTGGACATCAAATAGAAAACGGTATTTGTACAAAAATTCTAAAATTTTTCAAATTCAAAAATTCTGGTTACAGTTTATTGAATTTCATTTTTTCTACATACTTTAACAAGTTATTCCTTGAAATCACTGGTCATTCTATAGATTAACTAACTGTAGACCTTGAAACTATTGAATATATTTTTTTCACCCTAAATTTAAAATTAGATGACATATAATCAGTAAAAGGATATTCCAAAATTGTAATTATTTATTATTATTTTATTGATTTAATGTCATCATACATTTACATATGTTGTATACTAAACAGTTACTTGTTACAACGAGGTATACTTTGATGACATCTTGAATTATACAATTAGTTCCTTTAAACACATGCGTTTTTGGTCGAGCGACACTTTGTTTTACAAAAATATTTTTGCACCCCTTGGCTAGTTCCACTACGTTGTACTGAATCAATCGCCACTAGAGACATTTCACTACTTGGAACTTCCTTGATATTGATGAGATTATCTTTTTAAATACTGAATCAAGGACAAGCGCATAGCTGCTTTAGTCTCCCATCATCTGTTGTTTTTTTAACAACGGCTAAAATATTCCATGTACCTCCGCGATCCGCATCGGGCACTGGTACACGCATTTTTGTACCGACAGTTCATAAGTGACATTTTGAATAAGATTATCTTTAGAACACATTAGAAGTAGAGGTTCCGAACAGACAGAACATTTAGAGAAATCTCCTAATTGTGTTCTGTGGATCTCGCAATGTCAGTGGGAGAGTAGGCGCAGAGAAGAACGTGGTGGCGTAGTTGGTCGCGCATGAGCGCGCCAAGCTGAAGGTCCCAAGTTCGAGTCTCGGTCCCGCCTCCTATTTTCATTCAGCATAACATAATTAGTTTGAACAAATGTTTTATTCTAAGTATTTTATAGTTTTAGACGTCTTTGGGTTGAGAATTTTATTTAGTTTGCTTATTAGGGTGTTTACATAATGATATACAATAATTTCTGTTCTGTTGTATTTTAAAGAATTGATTCCTACGAGGTAATTTCTCATTATGTGCATATTTGGTAGTAAGAAAAAATGTGACGTGGACACAATACGTTTAGTTGTGATTTGATTGACAAAATTTGTATATTTTGTATAAAGACAACAGAAGAACTGTTAGTAAGACAACTCAGTACTGTTTTCTTGGATTATTCGTTACTGGAGAAAATTAAGCATATTTGATTTCGCTCCTTACTCAAAAGTCACACCATCGCTGATGAAAAGCCGAATTCAGATGACGAAGAGCCATTTCTGTCGTGGGAGTTAAAATGGGGAACAGTGGCGGATGTATGGGATGGGATGGGATGGGGTGGGGGCTGACCTCTTGACAGATAAAATTGTAGTTTATAAATGCCATACTTTGTAAAAATGTTAAAGAGATTAATAATTTTTATTAGTTATAATTCTTATTAATAACATAATTGTTATTGCTATTAATAATACTATATTAATAAAATTAGTAATACGATAGTAAAAATTTCTATCTCACAAACATAGAAATCTCTTCTATGTTTGTGAACCTGAAATGGAAAAATACTACCCAAATAAAGTACTTCCTAAGGGAGTCGCCTCAGATGAGGAGTTTAGTCTCTACGAGACCATCTCAGAGGTGTTTGGGTTTCACAAGTTGAATGAGAATGGTAAGACGGGCCCGGGAGGCGAACGGGATGGCGCAGTCGGTAGGCGCATGAGCGCGTAGAGCTCAAGGTCCCGGGTTCGAACCCCGGTCCCGTCTCCCATTTTCATTCGACGTAACATGAATAAAATTTCTATCTTTGAACGGATATTATGTATATTGTAATTTAAACGGATTTTTTAAAATATAAACCTACAAATACTGCATCACATTGATAAATAATATACAATACGGTCTAATTTAAAAAAATTAGTATACGGTTTTTTAATCTAAAATTATTAATATTTAGCCTATATGACAAAATAAACATAATTCAAAATTGTGGTTGCAAGGAGGTGGTACCAAAATGTTATATCTTTCCAATTCAATTCAAGTTATATATATTATAATTGCTAAAATTATGCTTATTATATATTATTGCTTATGTATATATAGTTTAACTCTGAATCTTATTTCAAGAACCAATTTTTGAAAAAGAAAAAAAAGAAAGAAAAAAAAGTAATATTTGTTCATTAAAAATCCCGTCATGTCATCCCATGGCTTTACATTTTTGAAACGTCATATCTTCACGTAGAGCAACTTTGCGCAAGATTTTCTTTCACGTACTAAATCCTGGATCTTTATAGAATAAGCACAGTATACAGTTTAAGAGTTTGAAAGGGGATAACAAATTTTGGCCGCTCTGGATAGTTTCTCTGCAAAAGTGCGACGTTTCTCATCGACATGTTTATTCTTTGTCTACTGAGGAAAGCCCTCTCTGTTATGTTTTTTATTTATATCCCCAACGAGTTTGCTACAATAATCCTGATCTTCCACCAAAGTGCTACTCCACCATGGTGTTATAAGTGTAACCATGGTGTCTCGTTGGATCATATGTACCAATTTCTCAGCCACCATGATGGTGGGAGCGTTGGTTTTGCCAGTGGGCGGGATGGGCATAATGGACACAGCGATGACACTCCTGGCACTCGCAGGCGATCGTCCACGACTGCGTTAGGGTCCTCCGTCGGACCCATCTTGCATGTGCCCACCTGCAACAGAAACTCCTCAATGGATCACCGGCTGCAATGATGGCATTCGACGAAACATTATCATATATACCTTCAATTACTGGAACAGTGCTACAATTGTTCGAGGAGAGGACACAAGTTACGGTATTGTTGAGCCAAGGTTGCTAAAGAACCACAGTTTTCGAGATTTCTAGCTATTGATAGCGATTGGTCGAAGCTATTTATGTTATTTTTTATTCAACCAAATGTTGCAAGCAATTTCTTAACTACTGTCAGGTAGTGAAGCAACCGACAAGTGTGGAGGCTGTTCTCGATGTATTCCTCGTACCTCCGGAGGATAAACATATCTCTTGCGACACTGCAGACGGTATAAGTGACCACAGCGCGGTTATCTCAGAAGTCCACTCACCGTTACTCAGTCGGATTAGTGGTTTATAGTTTGTTCTTCGCTGGAATACGCTGCTGAATAGAGCTATGCAGATGCCACAAATGGTGATATAATATAAGACGAAATTAAATATCACATAAACCGTACACGACAAAAATAGTCAATGTATTTCATGCGATAGGAAAATGCAACATTATATTATCCTCTAGCCTCGATGAGGAGGACTGAGTAATTGCCGTCCTCAGAGAAGCGGGCAGCGCCAGTAGCGCCAGCGGAGCCTGCACCAACTACAATGAAGTCGTAACATGTCTGGAGATGGTGGAAGGCATCTGGAGGGTAGTCACCAGGATCACCGAGGCGTTGTTGAGAGTTGGCGACTGACGTCACCAGAGCGGTGAACATTAAGGCGCTCACAGACCGCGTGTCATTGTGCAAGATGGATGTGTTCACTAGACACGTGGAATCCATCTCGAGAATAGAGAGGAATAAGGACGTATACTTACGGAAAGAGCATTTGACTGCTATAGATGAATTGACCGGTATATGTAGACTTGTAATTGTGGGAAGGGAATAATCAGCTAATTTCATCGGTTCTTCTCTGTATGAAATTTTTATTACGATCTCTTTGGACATAATTTTTAAAAATAGAAATAAACTTGGTACCTCTAGCTTTTAGCAGGGGTATTAGAAACATTTTGAAATAGAATCACTAAATCCCTTATTAAATCACAATGTGTTTTGCTTAGTTATAGACTCGTAAATCTATAATAAGTGTATTAATATATTTTATTCTGTATTTTTTATTTACTTGCCACATTTCTTAACTCATATTTTGTTACGAAATGAACGAAAAATAAGATAAGAGCACGTTTGATTTTGCGAAACTTGGACACGTCACGAAATTTGTGTAAAAATTGTGTACAAATTCTTCGTCACTTCGTAATACGCTAATAAACCGTCATCTTGATTCCGAGATTGAGTTTAAAAAGTTTCATCGCTTTTTCTAAAGAAGGAAGTGGAAAACAAGTGGATACGGTTTCGGTTTAAGATCGTCTCATATGGAAAGTTTTTAAATGTCACCTTCTTTGAAAGATTCTAGTGTTAAGATTTTCATGATATTTGTAACACAGCTTCGTAGAGAAAACAATAGGATAAAAATACCATTGTCACTTTATAACAGTGCTACAATTGCTTGATGAGGGGGCACCTGTTACGGCATTGTTGTGTATCAACAAAACGGTATATTCATGACAAAATGATATTTTTGCTAGCGAACGGTGAAATAATTCCGGTTCGGCAATGCCGCATTTCTGGGACGCGATAGTTATCTCCAGAACAATTTGAATTGATCATTTGATTGCAGGATTTGCCAGAGGGGTTTGCCTGATTTCACCGATGATTTGCGTCAGTCAATACGAGAGAGAAAAGAGAAANAGCAAAAGTTCCTAGATAAGATAAAAAGTTAGCTGCGAGTTATAATACATATATAATGTCAATATGTTTGTAATTTTACGCAAAAAATTACATGTACAAGTTATTATCGAACTATAGATTATTCTGAGTATAGTGTTTAAAAATCATACATCTTTGATTTGTTGGTACAGAGCTCAGTTTAGTATTTCTAATCCTGATAATGTCTGGTTGCAACTTTATATTTGTATCTTCTTTAATGTGTTATTCGTCCCGCGTTAAATGATGTTTCTGATTTATTTTTACTTATTCAATCGAATATTTGATAGTTAAATGATTTCTATAGTCGTTACGACTTTCATGAGTTTCAACTTTTAAAACTCATCATTTTCTTCCTTTCCATGTGAATTGTCCTCAGGGGTTGCAAAAGGGATTACGATCTCACCGTTACTCAGTCGGATTAGTGGTTTATAGTTCTTTGCTGGAATACGCTGCTGAATAGAGCTATGCAGATGCCACAAATTGTGATATAATGTAAGACGAAACTAAACATCACATAAACCGTACACAACAAAAATAGTCAGTGTATTTCATGCGATAGGAAAATGCAACATTATATTATCCTCTAGCCTCGATGAGGAGGACTGAGTAATTGCCGTCCTCAGAGAGGCGTGCAGCGCCAGTAGCGGCAACGGAGCCTGCACCAACTACAATGAAGTCGTAACATGTCTGGAGATGGTAGAAGGCATCTGGAGGGTAGTCACCAGAATCACCGAGGCGTTGTTGAGAGTTGGCGACTGACGTCACCAGAGCGGTGAACATTAAGGCGCTCACAGACCCCGTGTCATTGTGGAAGATGGATGTGTTCACTAGACACGTGGAATCCATCTCGAGAATAGAGAGGAATAAGGACGTATACTTACGGAAAGAGCATTGACTGCTATAGATGAATTGACCGGTATATGTAGACTTGTAATTGTGGGAAGGGAATAATCAGATAATTTCATCGGTTCTTCTCTGTATGAAATTTTTATTACGATCTCTTTGGACATAATTTTTAAAAATAGAAATAAACTTGGTACCTCTAGCTTTTAGCAGGGGTATTAGAAACATTTTGAAATAGAATCACTAAATCCCTTATTAAATCACAATGTGTTTTGCTTAGTTATAGACTCGTAAATCTATAATAAGTGTATTAATATATTTTATTCTGTATTTTTTATTTACTTGCCACATTTCTTAACTCATATTTTGTTACGAAATGAACGAAAAATAAGATAAGAGCACGTTTGATTTTGCGAAACTTGGACACGTCACGAAATTTGTGTAAAAATTGTGTACAAATTCTTCGTCACTTCGTAATACGCTAATAAACCGTCATCTTGATTCCGAGATTGAGTTTAAAAAGTTTCATCGCTTTTTCTAAAGAAGGAAGTGGAAAACAAGTGGATACGGTTTCGGTTTAAGATCGTCTCATATGGAAAGTTTTTAAATGTCACCTTCTTTGAAAGATTCTAGTGTTAAGATTTTCATGATATTTGTAACACAGCTTCGTAGAGAAAACAATAGGATAAAAATACCATTGTCACTTTATAACAGTGCTACAATTGCTTGATGAGGGGGCACCTGTTACGGCATTGTTGTGTATCAACAAAACGGTATATTCATGACAAAATGATATTTTTGCTAGCGAACGGTGAAATAATTCCGGTTCGGCAATGCCGCATTTCTGGGACGCGATAGTTATCTCCAGAACAATTTGAATTGATCATTTGATTGCAGGATTTGCCAGAGGGGTTTGCCTGATTTCACCGATGATTTGCGTCAGTCAATACGAGAGAGAAAAGAGAAAACTATGGGTGAATTCTCGGTTTCGTTGCCTGCAAACGTTCGTTTGCTCATCAACGATTGGTGTAAAGCGCATGAATTAAAAGCATATGCACTTCTCTGAATAGTCAATTTGACTTTCAGGCCAGTTCGATAATAATTTTCAGAATAAAAATATAAGTATGTAAGCCGAAATAAGATAAAAAATTTGAAATTTCACCGAGAAGGCATTGTAACCTTGAGTTTTCCCTTTGTCTCCCATTTATTGATTTTTTCTTTCAATCAAACATTACAATCTAATTTGATCAATGAATGTACAACCACAAACATGTTAAATAGTGAAGCAAATTATATAAAATTACCATACAAAAAAATAATGAACAACAATATTATTACAAACAAAATAACCTAGAAATACAATAATAGGAAATAAAACAATGAGATGAAAAAACGTTAAGTAAGATAAAATATTAAGTCAATAGACAATACACAATTGACATCTTGTAATATACACAAATCGTTTGATGCAATACACAATCTTTTGAGGTAGCACACACAAATCAATGCGAGGAATAGTATTGGGTGCATAACTCCCCTGAACAAAAAGGGATCCCACTGCTGAGGTAAAGCGATATTCAGGCGACGAAAAGAAGCTAAATATATGTTAATGTCTAGAAGCTCGTGGCGACATGTCTCAGCAATGCGAAGACAACGAGATCTTTTTTTTTGTCTACTGAGGAAAGCGCGTTGTGTTATATTTTGGAAATCCACAACGACCGAAGGAGTTGGCATTAATAAGTCTGATCCTCCACCAAAGTGCTACTTCATCATGGAGTAATACGTCTTATAAGTCTCGTTGTGACTTTAATCTCTTCGTCTGTGCTCTAAACCCAGTCTTGGAGGATCATTTGTGCCCCTTTCTCAGCCAACATGATGGTGGGAGCGTTGGTGTTTCCGGAGGGCACTGTGGGCATGACGGATGCGTCGATAACACGCAGCGAAGACACTCCCCGCACACGAAGCCGCTCGTCCACGACTGCGCTGGGATCCTCTTTTGGACCCATCTTGCACGTACCCACCTGAAACAGAAACCCCGCAACGTCACATGGATCACAGGCTCCAACGATGGTTTAGGAAGCCCCACCGGTGGCGCAGGTGGTAGTGTTGTCACTTCTCACCAGTTCGTCCCAGAAAATTTGTAACTTTTCACATTAATGTTCCAGTTCATATAGCTGTGACTGCTGAAAAACAAAACCTTCCTTCCTCTATCCAGCTCCTCCTAGTATCCTCTCCACGTGGGCCAAGTTGTTGGTAAACCTAGCTAACCGGCCCACATACTAACAATAACCTACCATCCAACTCCTACCTCCTATCGCCCCATGTAGATAAGCTTCAATAGCACTAAGCTACATTTCCCATTTACAAATACAACGATTTAAAAAATATAAAAAAAGAACCTCTATCGTTTATTCCTTCAGTGACTGGAACAGTGCTACAATTGTTCGATGAGGGGGCACAAGTTACAATATTGTTGTAAGACCAAAAATCGAAATGGCATTTTAGTGACAATACTATTGTATTCCAGTTGTGTTTTTTGTCTGATAAAGCAATGGNCTTCTCGACAATGAAAGCCTGCTTTTTATAAGCGCCAATGATATTAATTCTCTTTTTTCAACAATAGGTGTATGTGCTTTTTTTGGAGTGATCTTCTTCCACTCATTCTTGTAAAAAAATTGCTTCAGAATTCACGAGGCAGACGCGGTATCCAGAGCTGAATCTTCAAGCTATTTTCTGTGTGTTATTTGTGAACATTATAATAATAACTTTGAAAAATTCTTTAAGATAAAAAAGAAATATACTATTTTATTTTCTCAGCTTGAAATAATATAAATTTATTGATGAGAATCCAAATATTGTTTCACAAAGAAACAAATATAAACATTTACTCTAATTTGTCGCTTAGCCTAATTCGAATTTCGTCTAATATTTTGCCATACTTCGTCCCGTCCGGCCCCGATCGACTGGAAGTGTACAGAAAAGTGAGATAAATTGCACAGCGCTGTGCTTAAGTGTCATTATTTGATAATTATCTTGAAGAGCGGTTTATGCCTGTTAACGACCCCATTGAGTAAAGATTCAGTTTTGATACGGGTATGCCAAAAGTTTCAAATAAACCTCCTGTAAAAACTATAGAGTTTTGTTTGAAAAGAAGTGATTCATATCGCTAATTTCGTCACATCTTGCGCTCCGTACATTAATGAGCTTGTAAAGTAAACGATTCCTCGATGCTTGACTAGTGAATTTTAACATTTTCCTGCTTTTGTACTGCAACAATTTATTAGCTAAAGGAATCCGTTCGTTTATTTGCTAGGTATGATGTGGCCTTACTAAACAACAGGGTAGAAATCTGCACAACTAGAACATATGGTTATCTTTGCAGTTGAAGTAATTATAGTTCTTCGGCCATCATGATTCGACCGATGAAAAATTATGAATAAACAATAGATTTCTTTTATGGAATCAGTTAAGTAATATTTCATAATTTAAAAAAAATGATTTTAGGTTTACATACAATGAGTCCACTTTCATAAAACTACATTAATTCTTTCAGTCGTAATAAATTTTACGTCTAAGAATTAGTGAACAATTAATTTAAATGTTAAAATTCATTTATTCAATTTCATTCCTCCTGACCGTTCATTGTCTTCGACACTTTTCAGATTGTTCTATATTTTCTGTGTATTTTTTTCTAGTTTTTCAACAAGTGTTCGTAAAATCGTAATGTGTGGTTTCTCCAAAGATTTAAAAAGTTTACTGTCATATAAAACTTTTCGGGAGATAGATTTCTGATCGTACAGGAATACCTGCGAGATACAGGAAGGTGGCTAGAAGGGAATATTGTTGCTGCGGAAAAGTCAATCAATAATTGTATTTACAGTAACTGCAGATATTGTATGGACAGACATCGTGGAAACGGTCGGAAAGATAACATTAAAAAAAAAACTTTATTGTAAAAAAAGCAGTTGCAAACTGCGTATGACCACGTGGAGGGCAATAAACTAAGTTACTCCCCGGAAACAAGCAAGGGACCATCCCATCAATTCCGATCAAGGGCCCTAAGGCGGAGGTGGATTCAAAAATTTCAGCAAAAATTCCTAGATAAGATAAAAAGTTAGCTACGAGTTATAATATTAATATTAAAAACATGCATTTAAAAAATAATTTAATCAGTGTCTAGAGTACTATAACAATGGTGTGATAATGTATGAGATGTTTTAACATCACCCACATCATCCGAAGTCATATGGAAAACAATATTTATTGGAAAATGGAAACTCTCATTAACGTCTTTTATTCAACAATTGAATCTGCTTTGTTCCCCGGGAATTTTGAACGAGTATTGTATGTATAAGAAACGGTATTATAAAAAACTGACGCATGTCTCACCTGATGGAAGACGGTGTTTCCGAGATGTGTCACGCCGCAGCGCCAAAAGCTCGCGCTCGGGAACTTAAATTGTTCGCACGCGTCAGGAGTGATTTTCTCCAATCGCGCTCCGAACGCTTTCATGGCAGGGGTGTCCACAAGGCGCGCCACCACCTACACAGCAGAACAAGCAAAAAATTCCTGAGAGCGCATGGGATCAGAAATGTTCTTCTCTATGGTAGAAATGTCAACCGGAGAACGTATGGGCATGGGGGAAGCACGTGGACGTTCAATGTGGAGGCGAGCTACGGTCAAGGTTGACGATTGGCTATCAGACGGGATAAAAGAAGTGGTACGATACATTTAGGTCGAGTGGACCACATTTCATGGCGAGTACTATAAGTAAATAAATAATTTTTTTGTCAAAAAACGCAGTACAAACTGCGTATAAACACGTGAAGGACAATAAACTAATTTACTCATTAATTTCAGAGCGTGATTAATTAATACATTGCAGCACGCGGATGAACGCTACTCATTCTCATGACATCGCTGCTCCATGACACCAAAATAAAATAATAAACGAGTTGAGAAAAAATATTCTCGCCATGAACTGGAATCCAACGTTTGATACTGGATCAAAGAAGCTTACGGATACGGACTTGAATCGTCATATCAATTTTTATTTTTTTATTTTGCAGTTGTTGGATATCTCGAAAAGCGATGGGCATGGAGAAAATAATAAATAGGATCAATATTGTGGAAAATAATGTCCACTTATAAATAAATAATTTATTAAAACGAATAATATTTATGAACCTTAAATTCGTAAAACTTAGATTATTTATTTATTTATTTATTTTGATTATGTGATGGATGTTCATGATAGTAAAATGTCCACTTATAATCGTATTAAGTTTATTTTTCACCAAGACATTTGTTTTAGATTTAAGCGAAAAAAATATTAAATAGTCTTAACAGAGATCTGAATTTTAAAAAATTGTTTCCCGACTATATAGCCTGCAACTCTTCTCATGAGCGATTAGTGAGCAAAAAGTGGAGCAGGTGGCAAAAAAATACAGCATTTTGATTATGGTTAATATCGAATATTATGCTGAGACATTTTTGCAGTTTTCTGCATTTTCATTTCATCATACTTTTTTATTTACCTGTATTTTACGATTGTTGAAGATTTATTCAAATTACGATATGGTTGAAATGAACCCGACATTTAAAACAATGTATTGTTATATGTTGTTTTCAATTGCTTCTTTTTGATAAAATATTTTATGATGAATATGATAGTATTTAGTGATGTGTTGGGGTGTGTTTTCTCTGATATAAATCCCTTGCTAATGTTTTGTAATTTTTGTTTTAGGTAATAATCAACTCTGAAAACGTCTGTCCAAAACAAGAAATGAATCATCACACCTGCACTGTAAGTTCAAATTTTTCGAATTGTCAACTGTAATTTTCATCAAACGCCGCTTTCTTTAATTAATGTTTTAGTTTTGTCATCCTCGTTTATTCACAATTTTGTGACAGTAAAATTTTCAATACTATACATAAACATTATCCGGAATACTTTTCGAGTTCCAAACATAGTAATTTGAGTAATTATTGTTTTTAGTTTCCTTGTCTTGTAAATTTAACTTTTTTTTTGTATATTTGGCTTGTATATTTTTGTTTTACATATATTGTAGCCCTGNTTTACATATATTGTAACCCTGAAACATTGGCAAGTTCGATAGAATTTTAATTTTTGTAATTGTGACCTAATCTTAAGAAATTAGCGTTGAATTAAAAGACGGTCAAACCATTACAATTTTGCTATAGTTCGTTTAATAATATTCATGAGTAGATCTTACCTCAATTGCTGTCACAAGTGTCTGAGCGTCCTCCTCTTCATGGAAGTATCCGCTTATGAACTTAGGATGCTCTTTGGGATTCGAGCTTCTTAAGAGGATTCGTCCGCGACTCTTGGGCAACAACAGCATGGGCATGGCCAAGACCACATCTCGCTTTTGAACCATGGCGTGAACTTGTTTAGCGATGTGGTCAGCGAGAGCTAAGCTTTCCATCACTGACTCAAATACTTGTTCATCTTTCTTTGGAATGAAATTGAAGAGGACTTGTGCATTCACACACTCCGTCTCGTGATCCTCTTCCAGTTTCTTTTCAGTGTGGAAGAACATGGATACCGATGAGAGATTGATTGAGGACAAAGGCCCCGTTTTATTCTTCAGATATTGGTACGCCGCATCGAGCATGTCAAATCCCCCTCCTGCATCCAAAGATATCATCAGTCCTTGGTACATCACGTGATCTTGGAGGTTCTCGCCCACCGCGAGATCAGCGACGATAGGGGAAACCCCGATCTCTTCCAAGTGCTTCCGAGGACCGATCCCGGACAACATGAGGATTTGAGGAGAACCGATGGCTCCGGCAGATACTATGGTTTCTTTTTCTGCTTCCACTTCGATCTCCAAAGGTCCATCGTTTAGTTGGACACTAACGCCTCGTGCTCGTTTCGAAACGGGGTCAATCAGCACTTTGGTCACCAAGGCGTTCTTCAAAACATGTAGATTTTCGCGACCTTTGGCTGGTCCTGAAACAAATATTTTGCTTTTTTTAAAAAACTGGTCGAGAGCTCACAATTGTGCATCGTCAACGGCCAGGTGAAAAAATTGCGACGGACTGAGATTCGAACCCGGGACGTTCTGCTCTGTCCGCAGGTGTGCTGGCCATTGCACCACCCGCCTCGTCTCCCAAGTCCGTATGCAACTTCCACCTGGCCTTTTCCGTTGAACCTGAATACCACCCCACTTCAGGGAATGCATAGGGACTTAGGAGTCGAGGCGGATGGAGTAGTGGACAGTACGCCTGCGGACAGTGCAGAACGTCCCGGGTTCGAATCCCGGTCCGTCGCAATTTTTACGTGACCATCGACGACGCAAACACTCCTCCACGAGTAGGCACTTGGGACGTTCTGAGTTAAAAGCTCACAATGATGCTCATTCTGTATGGTGGTGAACGAAGGAATCTCATGAAATGGCTCAAGGCTTATGGGTTAAGTGATTTTCACCACAGGAAAACATGGATTGACACAAAAGGAAAATTCGACATTGTTTCAAGATATTTAATGGAATTTGGTACGATAAGGGATGCATTGAAAGAATCTGGAAGTATATAGTAGAAGCGAGGAAAGGAATTAAGTAGAAGAAGAATAGTAAGGGGAAGAAATTTGTTTATAGCTATATTTCGCAATGATATAACACTGTGACTATAAAACCCTGGTTTTATAAATAAGGAATCGGGCCTGTAAAGAGAAAGGTAATAAAATTAATTAGTAATAATATTTTTGTTCGCGTGAAATTTGTGATTCTCACCCAAATATTGTTTTCTTTTATTCCCACTGACGTCTGCTGCTACTTTCTTCAGGAAATTTATTATTCTTATTATTGCATTAATTATGTCTACTACAAGTTGTGATTTTCGCGCTGACAGACAAATATTAACATGAACTTCTTAAAACATGATATGCTGATTAAATTCGTCATGATGTATCTCTGCGCCTTGTTTGTCGACATCTTACAGCTACGATTTTTGTGTGTAGCAAAATATTTATACTTATTTCAATCTATTATTTATAATCATGAATGGAATATTTATTATAACACAATGTGATATTTACTTGTTATTGCAGGTTTGTTCTCAATAAGTCTATTTACCCGGAATCTTTTAAAGGTAACATATACGCCGACGCACTGCACCGCCATGGAATGATACTGAATGTAGCCTGTACGTGGTCACTGCAACATCTCTACCCTTTTGTCTTACCAGTCGCTTTTTACTGCTCAGTAAGACCAGTCCAATGATCATTGATTGACGAAGAAGAGCTAAAAGCGTATTAATCACATATCAGTAAAAGTTTTCCATCATCAATACCCATTACAATAATTTCATTTATATGGACAATGAAGTGGGTTTTGAATTTGAAATCAAAATGAACATAAATTTATTTTTCTTATGCCAATGGAGTATATTTAGTGCGTTCACTTTATGGACCTAAGTGTCTTTCCGTGAAGTTGCTTGCTTACCTAGGAAAGCTCTCGCTGTGTTCCAGCGTATTCCTCCGCGTACTGTGCCATGAAGGAACCCCACTCCCGCAGACCGCCCCGCGTTGAAGTCTCTCAGTCGCCGGAGACCCAATTGCTGTCCCGCATCCACCAATGCGCTCGCCAAGACGGAGTTTGTACCAAAGCGCCCTACGTTGAGTGGTCCTCCGCGTCCGTGGAAAGTAGACGAGTCGTCCTCATCCACATCATCGTCCTCAAAGTTCTCTGATTTCTTGAAGAAGGACAGGGCGTCCGCGTAGGACCAACCGGGGTTGCCCAATGCCGCCCAGTGGTCGTAGTCGCATGCATGACCTCGAATGTAAATCATCGCGTTGATACTACTGGATCCTCCCAACGCCTGCACATACATACGAGAGAAAGAGATCTAATTTTATATTTCAATGACGCTCAAGTACCGAATAAGACCTTCCAGGTAGCATTTCTCTCGCCATCTCTGCCTTGCGGCGGTAGATCATTGGATAACCACGCATTAATAGAATTCATTTATTACAGAGTTTTTGCAAAACGCATCCAGATCCAAGCATATACGTCACATTGATAACGCTAACCGCGTGACGCACGTGGGAAGAACTAATACAATCGATACATTTTTCGTACCACATCTTCGACTCAAATTATACCAATTGTTAACCCAAACAATTCTATTGAAGCAAATATAGGTAAACTGAGTTTTGAGTACACCAGTACGCGATAATACGTCTCTCACAACCAACAAATCTCTCGCATACCCTCTAAGAATAACCTCGAATCTAGACCAGGATCCGCCAAGACATTTCTCAGTAGCGTATCACTAACATCATACAGTAACAAAGGCGTTTGTAATGAACTATGCTAGGAGCATTGGTGTACCAATAACTTCTGACCATGCGTAGAAGTGGTTACGCTATCGCATACAACGGCTCGCAAGTACGCTGTACAAGAACTCTTTACTTTCTGCTTTAGTCATGAGACTCCTCTTCAAGTCATGTTTAACCCGTATCTCTTCACGAGGCACAGCGTTTCCCGTCTGACCACTGACCCACAGTCCACCGTAAGACTTCGATTTCTCGGCTACAACAGAACTATCGATCTACGTAGAACTCCTCTTAACCAGTCTGGTCGGGGCCGAGATCTGTTTGGCCAGTTAATCTGTTCCCACGAAAAATCGATTTTTGTTGAAAAAGAGCCTACGTTTTCATCAGTTTATCACGGATAAACAAGCAAATGAGACATCATCGCAAGTTCTTTTATTGTACAGCGTGTACATACAGAAACGAAAACGAAAAAATTGATTTATAAAAAAATAGACATTTGTACATATTGACATATGCTACGACATACCAATATTCTTGGTTTAAAATGCTCGAAAAGAAATTTCTTGGTGTTTCTGACGTTAGATCAATCCATAGATACTTTACAATAAGGTAACTATCTCTGGCAACATTATTTGCTTCAAAGAGTTCAAAAAAAGGTTCGCGGCAGCATATGTCTATCTACAAAGGTTAACCTACATTACCGAAATAAAAAAAAAAAAATAGGAATACTTCAAATTAAGAGAGTAATCCAAGTAAGTAAAAGTCATCAGATTAAATGCATTCTGTGTTTTTTCGTTTAAGAAAAGATGAAAAATGTCTTTAAACCTTAAAATTTGGACGGACGAATAGTTTGTTTTTTACAAGAGTTTTAGTTTTACATGCAGCTGCTGCCGCTGTCGTGTGTTTGACTCCGGAGGGCCACGAAAGCATGCGACTGACGCGCTACCCGGTGTGAAGCAAACATTTTCGACTATTTTAAAATTTAAAGAAAAGTTAAAGTGTAACATAACAAATGACGAGGGAAGCTGGGGCGGATTCGTAGCCTCTACACATTAGGACGAGTGTCTCGGATCTTGTATGTTTGTACGTCTTTTATACAAATCTATTATTTAATCCGAGCATGATGAAAATTTGCACACTTGAGCTTCGAAACTGGGAAGAGTACAGTCTACTTCGAGGTGGGGAGCTTTTTCCAAATCTCATTTTTATTACTTTTTAATTTTCGCTTATTTTGATATATCTCTAGAACTGTTTGAGTTATCAACTTCATTTTTGTACTTCAACATTGCTAATTTAAATATCTTTCGATATTTTACTCTATATTGATTGTAGGGGGTAGAATTGTTTTCATGTTGGTATCTATTATAAGAATCCATTGTTGCGTTTTACTCACACACAAGTTCTAATATTCATTGTTGCGTAGAGGCTCGATCGGTTTGTAAATCTTGGTTTTTTCTCTACTCATTGAAACGAGCAAAACCTCACTGAACTAAAAATATAGTATATTCTCAACCATTGAAATAAAAGGACATGCATGTATAAAAACAAAATCCCGAGACATTTGTCTTAATATATTTTCTATTCAATCCATTCTCCTGGGCATCGCCGGAATCATTCAACTAGTACTAAGTAAAGACAGGAATTCCATAATTCCTATACCTTTCCGCTTGCCCAAGAACATTGGTGATTCTTGTATCCTCTGCAGCTTTTGGGATCCGGCTCAGTCCTATACGCCCAATCCACTGGCGTGTTCTGCAAAGCGAACCAAGTCAATGGCACATCGGAGTCCAAAGGGGGATCCCCTCCAGCCTCGACGAGGAGGACGGAGTGAGTGCCGTCCTCAGAGAGACGGGAGGCGAGTGTAGCTCCTGCAGATCCTGCTCCTACTATGATGAAGTCATACTGCGATTGCAGGTGACTGGAGGCGTCCGCAGGGTAGGTGTTGGAGTCGGAGGTCAAGCGCCGATGGGATTCGGTGAGCATCGACAACAGAGCTCCAAACAACATGGCGGCGGCTCCACTCCCTCCTGCTCCTGCTCCTGCTCCACCGGCCACACAACTCCTCCCTCCATCAGCTGTCCAATGGGATCCTCCCACGCAGGAATCAGCCATCTCCTGCAGGAGCAGAAGAACGTGTCGTATTTGGGTTTGAATAGAATGTTACATGTGATATGGCACAGGTCATAAGACCTGCTCTTCTCTCATTTCACCTTAATCTGAGTACATACTGACTCTTAAAAAGAGATGTATTAATAAAGTTTAGATTAAACCATACAAACAATATTACATACTATAAAACATAAATTCATCTTTTTCAGACCATTGGTTCGACATTATTAGTNCACCGGCCACACAACTCCTCCCTCCATCAGCTGTCCAATGGGATCCTCCCACGCAGGAATCAGCCATCTCCTGCAGGAGCAGAAGAACGTGTCGTATTTGGGTTTGAATAGAATGTTACATGTGATATGGCACAGGTCATAAGACCTGCTCTTCTCTCATTTCACCTTAATCTGAGTACATACTGACTCTTAAAAAGAGATGTATTAATAAAGTTTAGATTAAACCATACAAACAATATTACATACTATAAAACATAAATTCATCACTTTCAGACCATTGGTTCGACATTATTAGTACTATTGGACTATTTCAGACTATTGGACTATTTCAGACTATTGGACTATTTTAAAACGCATTTAAAAAAGTTAAAATTGAAATTTCATTGACGACTTGTCCTCTCGTGAGGATGCGTGTTTGTGTTATGATTGATTTTATTACGTTCACAGTTGACACTAGTGCTTTTAAGTGATGTGCGATGTCTTAAATGTTTTTTATAAGTGAAATGTTTGGTTTTTGTGAAAGTAAAAATATTGATTCACCTTGAAGAGCACTGAGTGCACGGTTCTGATTCGAACTATTGATTCAACGCAGTTTAAAAGTGATGAATTGGTGCTTTATTGAGACGAACTATTCTTAGTAGTATTCCATTCTGAGATGGAATATAAGATATAAACTTAAATTATAACATTGAAATATTATTAATGGAAGGACAATATTAAGAAAATACAGTATGAAAATGAAAGATAGCACCTTGGTGATATAAAAGAACACAAAAATACTTGTATCTTAAAGATGCAAATATTTTAGGGAAAAATAAGATATTCTAATACCTAATTAAATACTGTTTACTTTACTCGAACTAGTAATTACAAAAATTGACATCACTATGAGATTGACCGTAGGAGAGATTTTAATTTTATAGACACCTCTATTAAATGAATGCAGAGTCTTGTATTCTTTTTCCCGTTGAGATTGTGATACTTAGAACACATTCGTCAGCTAAGCACAACCTAAGCGCAACCACACCATAAGAGTGGCATCGCTGTGACATAACATTGATAAGGAAAGTGCAATGGAATACAGTTCTTTTGGACCAAACATGACCGCATTTATCCGCGAAATTGACCACATAACCATTTGTTACAGAAACATTACTAAAATATTGAGAATTTAAAAAAATTAATAATAAATTTAAAAAATCTTATTAGAAACAAGCTTTTATATAAGCGATGTACTAAATCGAATAAGATAAGGTTTTTATAAAAGTAAAGCAATGTCAAATGCTAACTCCTCTACACATACTTCACATTAGTGGATTCTAATAAAAATAAACGTGCTTACCATCTTTATCGCTGAAAATTATATATTCATTTTATGTTGAGTTATTTGTCTTCGAAAAACTTGACGCACGAAACGCTTACAAAAGTAGATACCATTTAATTTCATTGGACAGTGACAGGTTGGTAAGAAAGTACTTGCCGAAGTATGTCGTTCTTTTATGATCGGCGCAAAAAAGCTTTTTGAAAACAAATAACTCAACATAAAATATTAATTATTTTCTAGCGATAAAGATTGTAAGTACGTTTATTTTTATTAGAATCCACTAATGTGAAGTATGTGTAGAGGAGGAATTATCATTTGACATTGCTTTACTTTTATAAAAACCTTAACTTATCTTATTTGATTTAGTACATCGCTTATGATATAATAAATTAATTGTAAAAAAAGCAATACAAACTGCGTATGACCACGTGGAGGACAATAAACTAATTTGTTATATATAACTATAACTACATATAAAACTATATAAAAACTGGTTCTTCAAAAGGGTTTATATTATTTTATTTTATACTTTTTAGTATTAGAATTTGTTTATTTATTTGTCATAACTATTTACAATCATTCAAATAATAATAATAATAATAATTTATTAATCTGGTAGTGAGCAATGCTCGGTGGCAGATAGAAAAGAATATATACGTAATAAAATAATGCAAAGTTAAAAAACTTATCAAAATCTATGAAAATATCTATAAAATACACACTGAAACGCAATAAAATGCTTAGAATATTACTACACATGGTTACAACAAGAAAGAAATTATATTTAAGAAAGTAATTATCTACATGACGCTCATATGTGTGTATATTCACATACATACACTAACGCATTTACGCTTGCAAACAATTACAGACACACCCTCATACGTACAAACACGCTCAATATACACACATATGTCAGTACTCCTCCTATACCCTTTCAGTAAAAGTAATTGCTATTACATAAATAAAAGAAATTAAAAACTACTAAAAAACAGAGGTGCTGAGAATAATCATGTAAACCGCTACACTTCACTATTACTACTCACTCTGAGCATTTTCTATTCCCTTATTCACATATGATCCTATTTCAACGAAGCAAGAAGACGGTTGCGGAAACATTTTACTCTTTTTGTTAAGTTCGAAAGTGTTGCTGCAGGTAAGTTATGCCACTCTACAATGGTTCTATTCACAAAGGAGTATTTACCAATATCTGTTTTATGTTTCCTACATTTTATTTTACGCTTCCCTGTGGTACTCCCGATGTCACCGCGATTTCTTTAAAGGAGCACGCATCTATTCTAACTTGTGAGCGATCCCGGAGAAATTCACTAATCCATTTGACAACACGTGAATCAATTTCTGACTTCGCGATTTTTGCAAGAAGTCGATTATGTGGCACTAAATCAATCGCTTTTGATAGATCAATGACTATTGCATCAGTTCTCCCTCCCTCATCAAGTGATTTAGCTAAGTCCTGCAAACGGAAATAAGTTGGCTTTCACATGAGTACCCAAATCCAAAACAATGCTGTGTGAGATGTAGAAAATTATTTTTTTCCCATGTACATGTATTCTTCAAATAATCTGCAATGATGACTTCCATTCTGTTTACTTACTACGGAGGTTAAGCTAATTAGTCGAGAATTACTAACTAAAGATGGCCTTTTTCCAGTCCCGTGGTAATGAAGAATTATTTAATGTAATATCAAAAAGCCTGGCTAGGTACGGAATCATGGCTTCCCCACCAAGTTTAAGTAAATCTCCTGGAATTTTATCGTGATCGATTGATGTTTTATTCTTAATCTTAGAAATTCGCTGTCGCAGCGTTCTAGTATTTAGAACAAAAGTATTTACATGGGAATTATTTGTCAAATTTAATTTAAAAATCTAATTGTCATTAATAGAGGAAATGCTAAAAAACCGACGAGTAATATGAATTAAAAACATTGGTCTTACCCTGAGGTTCTGTTTAGATTACAACGTTGTTTTTAATAGCCAGTGTACTTTATTTATTCCTTTTCCATCTTTTCAGGTACTTATAAAATTGTGACCAACTGTTGTCTTTATTTTGGAAAATTTTCTATAAAAAAACTCTTGAGCATTATTCTTCGCTATTATTAACTGTTTAGAGAGAAATTTGTAATTATTTTGATAGACCTTTTTTTTTCGATTTTTATACGCTTTTCTTACTTTTGCTTTCAAACGTCTATTATAACTATTATATCTAAGTGAACGGCAGAACGACTTTTAACGTTTGAATCCGCTATCAGTCTATCGGAGAAGGAAATGTGACCTGCCAATAAATTTTCTTGTTAATACGAATTCAATTAGTAGATAAAACAACACTCCAATTTAATTTAGATAGAAAAAGGAAAATTAATTCAATAAAACGTAACGTGGTTCTTAAAATTTACTAAATATTTTCTCCCGCATTTTTCCCTTGTGCCATGCATTTATTTGTGTTGGATATATTTCGCGAAAGAAACTCCTGTCCATGGGTTTAGAATTACTAGTCTAGACAAGAAAAAAACAAAAACAAATAAAAATCCTTTATAAAAACAAACTTTTATTTAAGTGATGTACTAAATCGAATAAGATGAGTTAAGGTTTTTATTAAAATAATGCAATGTCAAATGCTAATTCCCCCATATAAGTTTCATGTTAGTAGACACTAATATAAAATAAACGTACTAACAATCGTTATCGCTGAAAATATTTTAATGTTTTGTGTTGAATTATTTGTCTTTAAAAAAGCTTGCCGCGCGATACGTTCATAAAAATAATTACCAATTAATTCCATAGAGCTGTGATTGGTTGGTGAGTACTTTTAAAACCTCAGAAACCGAAAAAATGCTTTTGTTAAATATAAATAAATATTGAACAAATAATCCGCAATAATAATAAATCAAATTGTTTTAAAAGTTGGCTTGATAAATGTTTATAATTGTGTGTATTTCCGCTGAGAGCTTTCACAAAATATATTAGCTTTCAAGTTGCAGTTCTTATTTGTATTCTATTAAGTAACAAAAATTAGCATTGGATGACGCGGGACATCAGACAGCTGTATCTCTGCATTAGCAATTGAAGTTTTCAATCCGAAGAGTTCAATTTGGAATTTAGTACACAACGTTGTTGACATTATCACACTTAAAATACCGCGTTTTAGTTTTCTTATGACGTTAATAAATACTATTAATTAAAAAAAAATACATTTACGTAGACGCGAGTGTCCAATAGACGATGCTGTAGTACACGTGGATAGTACCCATACACATTTTTTTAAGCGCTCTCAACATGTTTTCGAATCGGGCCCTGAATTGCCTATATCGCAGAACCTCTCTTAACCGGTTTGATCGGAATCAAAATCCTATCCGGTTTCCCGTTTGACCTGTTACTACGAGGTTCCCGTGAAATAATCAATTTTTTGTTCAAAAACATTTTTCCTTCAAAAAGGGCCGACAATTTCATCAAGAGGCGAAGGTGACGTCTTTGCAACACATTTTATTGTACAGTACGTACAATCATAAACTAATACGAAAATAATAATAATAATAATAGAAAAATAGACTCTGGAGCAAAAAGGGGAATGAAACTGGAGAGCTGTCTCCTTCCTCCTCCGTTCTGCCCGTCGCTACACGAACACACCCAGCGTCGCGTCACTAGTTTTATGGTCCAGGAACTTTCCGACAAAGGCCCGTTAAACTATGTTTCAGTCACTACATTCTACATTATTTATTGAAACGATCACAAACTTTACAGAATTGTTACATGGTCAAGATGTAAAAACATTGTCTGCCCGAAGCAACCTTGTCTATGTTGCTAAAGCAGTACAAGGAACTAATTGCATTTCGTTCTGTTAGCGCCCCTGTTCTTCTGTTGCACAACGTCGCCGCACTGGGCGTTGCCCATCACTGCCAGCAAAGATGTGTGTGCATACCTGTCATCCCTTTCGTAAGACTGACGTATGCTTCCAATTTTGCTCACACATGTCGTGGAAGCTTCACATTTATTTTCTGCCTCTATTAATTTCTCGCTTATTTTCGTCGTTGGAAAATACGGGATGTATTTTCGATATTCTGGAAAGTAACAAGTCCGTTCCGGTGCGTATGAAGGGCAATCCCATAACAGGTAATCCGAGTTTTCTTCATCCGCTCCACATACACTCCCCCCCCCACTTCATCTGTCAAACCAAATCTCTTCAAATATTGTCCGAAGTCCCTGTGTCCTGTTAAGAATTGTATCATAATTTGCCTGTCACTACCTGCCGCCTGTTATACACAGGAAGAAGAAAAACAAAACTTTTCCAGGGGATGACCGGTTTATTCGAGGACCGGATGATACGAGGCCGGTTAAGAGGGGTTCTACTGTAACAGGAAATGAGAGTGCACCTGTGTTTCGAAAACTCTCGTGAACCCCCGTGGCATCCGTGCTTCGGGACACGTGAAAGGCTGAAACATGCTATTTATCGAAGTCACAGAGATGACAACGAGGAAACAGCTTTATTTCTCACCTCAGAAAAGGTTTTCTTCTCCTCTCATTCTCTGAAAACGCATTCAGCTCTTGCAACTCGCTTCAGATTTTTACATTTCGCGTTAATTACACGAGCCTACAAAATTTTACTTTTGATCTGAGATCTCATTGACGTAAACGAACAGGAATGAATGTTTATTTCAAGATAAAAATACCTTTACGAATACAAACCTTTACCTAAACTCAATATCCAGTGTATAGAGGTTAGGTTTACAAAACATAAACATTTATTTGAGTGCGTTGTTAATACATAAGTAAATTAATACACTACATATTGATTCGTAGAAAAACAGACTCGGAAGTAACTGGAGAATCAAACTTGCGAAGTCCCCCCCCTCACCCCACTTCTGTCTGCCACAACACAAAACACATCGCACATCTATCGTCGCGTCAACTTGTTTTACTTTCGAGAAACTTTCCAGTAAAGGCCCGTCAAACAATCAATGTTTGAGTCACTACCTACCAGCTATTATACACTGAGAGAGAGAAAATACTACTCTACGGGATAGACTAATTAATCCGAGAACCAGAGTATCCGAGGCAAGTTAAAAGGTGTTCTAGTGGACTCTGATACCTCGCTACCTCACCAAGTAATGGACTCATTATAAACGTTACCTATTGTACCTTCATTTCATTGAATAAAACATTTGTTGTTTTATAGTTGTCTTTTATGAATTTATTTAGTAATTCGGACATAATCGGAGTCAGCGCGGATCAGGATTTTTAATACCATCCTCACATCTAGACTGACTCCCAGGTCAACTCAATCTGGTGTAAAATGAGTACCAGGTCTACCGAGTGATCAAACCGACCGGAGCTGGATGCTCCGTGAACCCTTTGAACACCTTCGGGATCGGTTGAGGGACAGTTTGACAGACTTAATCTGAATCAAACATGCCCATTTTATTTTAAATTTCTAAGCGGTTCAGGAAGTTAGTTACTTGTTTTCGAAGCTCCTTTAATTCAATAATTATTACAAAATAATGCAATTAGAAAACCATCCTCTCTTAGTCGTGGAAGTCTTAAATGGAGATGTTCAAATATGAATTTTGGTACTACGACAGTGCATGGATCCGATTGGACGGAATATAGAGTACTGACTTAGATCTAAAAGGTCTGTCCGGTAAATAGGACAAATATATATTTTTAGACAAGTTTANCCCTTGGACATCTACACACATTTTCCAGCGACTCTGCCATGAACGGTACGCGTCCTGGAAGGCGTCTTCGGGAACCTCATCAAGGGCCTTCGACACAGCGGTTTGGATCTATTAATAGTTTTTTAGACGCTTTTGATTCTGGGGAACAAAAGAAATGGCAGCCGGGGAAGGTCCGGACTGTACGGGTGCAGCGACAGTGTTGCCAGGAACAGTTTTTGTTGGCCAGGAACAGCCGAACGCGCAGAGCAGTGTGGCGGTGGTCGGCAGCGTTGTCTTGGTGGAGCGTCCAGATGGCGGAGATCCCCTTCTCGTGCGGATGACCCTTTTTTTTCAATCTCTCCAGCACATCAGCGTAGTTTTTTTGAATGTTTCAAGTTTCCACCACCATGAGGACCCCCAATAGGCGATCCGTGTTCAACAAATTCCGCACACGGGTCATTTTTGTTTGACGAAGGACGTCCAGAACGGGGTTCATCGATTACCTCTTTCCGATCGTTTTTAAGTATCTTCAAGCACCTCGAAACTCGAGAAAAAGAAAGAGCTGCGTCCCCGTAAGCTTTCTTAATCATTGCGTAGGTGTCTGCAAGATTTTTGGCACAGAATTTGATTGCGTACCGTTGTTAAATGGACATACTTAAATCCTCTGAATTCTTTGGTTTTCACTTCTCTTTTAAGTAATGTACTTGAAAACAATGTTCTAAGCCGTTATATAATTTTTCTTCTACGGTTAGGTCACTTAGATTATATGTTCAGTGGATTGTCCACCTCACGTAACGTAATCGAACTCAGGCGGACACGTCAATAATCTTCACAGACAACAGTCATGCGAGTGAAGATTCACACCTACTGATTAGCAGCCAATTTTAATTATTTTTCTGCTTTTGAGATTCACTACGATTAACCATACTGTGCATTTTAGTTGCTTCGATCCTTAAGAGGAGTCCGTTGCAATTGTAGAGGATTACATCGATTCCTCTTTCTGATTTCCATGCAACACACATTCCAAGTAATTCACTTTTATTAGTATAGATGATGTTTCTGGTTCGGAAATATCGGAGGTGATAATGCAACCAACCAATCAATATTTATTTTTATTTTTTCAATAAGTTTCCACCTCATAATGTAGCTCTCGATAATTAATGTAACTGTGTACGAAATCCTCATCACGACATGTTCCGAGTTTGTTACTTTCGCTCCAGAATAACCCTTTTACACCGGAAACCATTTCTCTTTCGTAAACCGTCTTCGCGCTTCGTCGAAAGAGGAGCGCATGTCTCGTGAGGTGATAGGAGTCTTAATAGAAAATGCTCAGAGTGAAAGTAGTGAAGTGTACATGATTGCTCTCAGCAACTCTGTTTTGGTTTTATTTTTTATAGTTATTAATTTCTTTTATTTATGTTATAGCAATTACTTTTACACAAAGGGTATAGGAGGAGAAATGACAAGTGTGTATATTGAGCGTGTTTCTGTAACTCTTTGTAACTGAAAGTGTGTTTGTGTATGTATGTGAATATACGCACATATGAGCCTCATATAGATAACTAATTTCTTAAATCTAATTTCTTTCTCGTTGTAACCATGTGTAATATTCTTCCAAGCATTGTTACATTCCGTTTGTGTGTGTATTTTATAGATATTGATGATTTGTTTTTTAACTTCGTATTATTTTATTATGTCTGTATTCTCTTCTATCTGCCACCGAGCATTGCTCACTAGCAGACTAATAAATTATTATTATAATTATAAACTCTATATTCCGTGATGCTTTTGTTAGTGAACCTTAAATCTAAAAGCAAAGACCGCTATTCGCCTTTCAATGCGCCAACCCATACTACAAGCTGTGCTTAGCTACTACAAAATCAAACATGTTAGAAGCTATGGAACGTCTGCTTGAACTGATTCCAAACATGCTAAGAATATTAAATTAACAAGTTTGATAAAGTGTTCTCTCTCTATTGGTTTTAAACAGGTATACAAACCTGTTTGTAAAAATTTAAGATTAAAGAAGGTTTTTAATAAACATTATAAATTCACGCCATACACGACAGAACCAAACACTAACAATAAGTACTTAAATTATTTTATTAGAATTTAGAGAAAAAAATCTTGGGTATACACAACAAATGTTCCTGAATCTATTTTCAATTTTAGCTAATAATTTTCGGTTGATGACGTCTCAACAATCTTTTAATACTTAGGAAATAATTATGCCTGCGTGACCAGAAGAGATGTTTTTTTACATTTTTTCGTCGAGTGCTACTTTTTGATTGCAAAAAGGGACTCAAATGTAGGTAAAAATAAACAATGTTAACATTGAGACAATTTTGAATCTCATAAGCGTAAGAAGTAAAAATGCATCGAAGTCTCGAATTCATTTTGTGAAGCAATGTAATACTTTACAATAATACATGGGACTTTTTCAAAAATTGTAAATCCTCGTACACGGTTTTTGTGATTGTGTTAAGGATTATTTTTCTAAGTGTTTCATTTGAATTCAGGTATGTTAGATTTGAAGCAAAATGACAAGTAATGATTCCAATTTACAAAATTATTTAATTAAGACAAAAATATGAATATTTTCACCCATACCATCGTCTCGATTTTCGTAATTAAAGTACATAGAGAATATACTGTAACTGAGAGTTTTGATTGCACCTGCTCGAGCGATGACGTCATACAAGGAAAGCCAATAAATATTCTCACCTGTATCAGCTGATGCGACTGTTGGTGATGCGATGTGATTGTAGACTGTGTGTGAAGATCTTTCTTCAATCCCTCACATTGTGACTTGTTTGCTCTTATTTTGCTTCTTTCCCTGTCCCGCGCACTCCCCATCCGCCCCCCCCATTGAGGATGACGTTCCGTATTTTGCCGTTGCGTAAGCGACCAGCGTAATTATCTCGCATCGCTATTTTAATGATCCCCTATTTGTCTTCTCACGTGACCTCGTGACGTGGGCAGTCGCTGTGCACGAGTGCAGTGCGAGATATCGTTCTCTCAGGTCACTACGTTACGACATCGACATAAGGTCGTTATCAGCTAAGAATCCCGGAGTATTCGTCTTCAAAACAGATCAGATTTATCACCATGATCACGCGTTTAGTCTTCGTAAGGAAAAGAAAAATAGTTAAAATTTATGATAATAATAAAATAATTTATCATTAACACCCATAATAACGATAAAAAATACGTTCTACACAAGTATTCAAAAATGTTTTTACTAATTAAATAAATACTTAAAAACTTACGATTTTTTTTTGACGAATAATATTTTTTTAAGAATTCACTACGTTTCGAGTTGAAAAAATAAAAATATTGTTCGTCCAAAAACGAATTGTAAGTTTTTAACTATTTATATAATTAGATTACATAATGGACTACAATAGTAGTAGAATTATTCTTACTAATTAACAAAAGTAAATATATAATTAAAGATTTATAATCTTTTAATGGACGTATTAAGTACGTTACTATCTTTCGACTTTCATAGCACAAAATATATGGTATTCTTCCCTGAAAAGTCTTGAATTACTTATTTGTTCTGATTACATGATGGACGTTAATAGTTCTAGAATTTACTAATTTAGTTTTATCTTGAAATAAGTTCGTCAATTACTTTTTTCTAAATTGCTGCAGTGTTGATCCCCCCCCCTCCCACACACACACAAAATTGTTCAGGTGGTTAATGCTTTAGGGATAATATTTAATGTTTGGGAGATGATATTTCTTACCGCTGTTTAGAGAAACTACGGATACTTGATATATTCCTTGATTGATACGCCTATACTTCGATTTTTCACGTGGTGTCAGAAGGACACAAGTTTTTCGTTTTCGTACAACAAATGTTTGTGTCACGAATTAGTTAGACACCATATCATTATTTGCTAAAACTATTCACTTATCGTCTCAGATATAATAAGTATGAAAGTGGGATATTCTGTTATCTTTTAGGGGGTGAGAGAACTCGACTAAATAACTGAACTATGTAATTATGAAATTCAACAGAGGAGTAGATTACAATACAGACAGGGATAATACTGTAGATATTTGCTAATACTGTAATACTCTTACCACGACTGATACAATAAATATGGATGTACACTCAACTTCCGGGTTCAATTCCCGGCGGGGTCAGAGAAAACATTTGTGGCTTTTCACATCAATGTTCCAGTTCATGTAACTGTGACTACTGGAAAGCGAACTTTCCTTCTTACTACTACTAGTATCTCTAACACATGCTGTTACTATCTCCTCCTCCTAACACCTTCACGTTGGCCAAGGCGTTGGTAAACCCTGCTAACAGGAACGTCTGCGAATAACAACCCCAACCACCCACCTCCATGTAGATAAGCTTCAATAGCACGCTACATTTCCGATCTACAAATACTACAATGTGAAAATGCACTCATCTGTGGGGTAGAGGGGGGTTCGTCTAAATTACTGAACTACAAAATTATGAAATTTAACTTACAGGTTGCTTACAGTCCGAACATTTTAACGGTGTTAATAGGAGCGTACCGGATCGTAAAGATCGATTTGGACAAACTCACTAAGTTTGGTAAATATGCATCAGAAGAAATAGAATACCAAGAGAAGAAAACATACAAACAAACATTCATATTTCTTTCATTCATTTTGCTTTTGCCGTATCTTCG
This sequence comes from Laupala kohalensis, assembly GCA_002313205.1. NCBI lineage: Eukaryota > Metazoa > Arthropoda > Insecta > Orthoptera > Trigonidiidae > Laupala > Laupala kohalensis. Next base: position 33,351 of record NNCF01131719.1, on the reverse strand, counting down.
CACGGACCAGTTGACGGTTCTTTCACGGGTCTGCTATAAATTTTTGCTGTGCAAATTATTCTCGGCGCAACGGGAGCGAGGGATTTGGTGTAGAAATTAACAATTACCGGCGTAGGAATAAAATTAAATCACTAAAATATCTGAAATTGGCATAAAATGAACAGATAAATATGTACCAATTGTTATTTCAACTTCAAAAACATACACCAGTGGCCATTAAATGAGATAATTGCACTTACAATTGATGGTGAAATACATTGCATCTTACGGAGAAAACACTAATTTCCATAAAAGGTCATCTTTTAAATCGTGAAAGTGATGGGAGTTTTCTTTGATTTGTAGTAAATTTTATGTCGGGGTTTTTACATTATTTTTATCTATTGTCACCGCACATTTGGGAAATATATTTTCCTTTTTCCTTTGAGGTGAAATGCATAAATCAAGTAACAGCTGCGTCCAGCCGTCGTATCTTTACATGCTATTAGGAATCTCAAACGAGTCAATGGAGTTCCTCAATATAGTTTGTACTACTATGAAATTTACTGATAGATACAAATTTCGTCTTTTTCTTTTTGTGTCTCTCAGTTTTTTATGCGTATTTACTATATCCTGTTTCTCTTATTGGAAATGCCTCTCACCAACGCAGGGGAAGGAGCATATATACCATTTTTTATGTTGCGCTCTTGTATAGATAGCTTTTCACACGTAGTCGTTGTAGATGGAGAAATGATTATTTCTGTCTTTTGTTGCTATTAGTTCATTAATGCAGTAGTTACACTCCTTTCTTCTTTTGGTTTGTATAATATTCCCGTCTCTCTTCATCATATAAAGAACTATCCCATAGTACATGTATACATGTCTTGTCTGAAGTCTTCCCTATCCGTGTTATATATTGCTCCAAATTCCCATGTTCCGCAAGTATTTCTAACATCTCTCTTTGCCNATATATATAAAAAATATATATATATATATATATATATATATATATATATATATATATATATATATATATATATATATATATATATGTATCGTCCCAAATTTTAACTTTGTCGCTTATAAGTGGAGTGTAGTATTCCCCTTAATTGCCTGTAAGGATGCATAATTGTGGTTTGTTGTAACAAGGGTAAGTAGTCACCCAGTGTTTAAAGCTTATAAACGTATGGTTTTGTACTCAATCTTACCTTTATATATCGCACCACATCATGTTGTAACCTGTGTTCTCAGGGGGTTGGATGTAGGTGGACGCGCCCCATTTTGGTCAGGTAACGTAAGGCTTTCGTCCGTAAATTGTTGATTATCGTTTTTTTTATTGTTATATTGGCGGTTTAGAGATCGCCAACATCTGGATATTAGAGTCCTATCTTCATTATTATGAGCTTATTTGAAAATTTTGTGCCTTTTACACTTTCAAATTAACCCGTCTTCGATGTTGTATAACGGTTTTTACTATTAGTAAGTTATTTTATAGTTATCTTGATAAATTTGAAAAAAATATAATATGGAGTTGAAAATTTTTTTTGGAAGCTGTTGTAACTTGTTACACAACTGGCCCCCGATTCTTATCTACCTGTATTTTTTATAAGTTTCAATACATTTATGGTGATTATGTGTCATATTAATTATTAAGAAAGGTATAAAAAACTAAGAAAAATAGTTAAAGCCTTTAATTTTTTTGTTACTTCTGGAAGTATATTTCAGTTTTATTATTATATAAAAATTAGAAATTATGTGAAGAGAAATGGAGAAAGAACGAAAAAAATAAAAGCTCAAATATGTCGCAAATTCAATTTTTTTTACTGTTTACACGTTTTCCAATAAATGTTGCAATTAACCCAAAGCATACGATAAGTTGAATCATCACAGTTTTTTGTATTAAATATTATGAAAGTAGTAACAATAGTTTTGGAGTTTTTTTTCTATTTGGTTGAATTAAGGAAGAGTTAAAGTATCGATAAATGTTCAAATAGTGGTAATTCAGTCTGTAGATGTCTGTAGATATATTGTTTTTTTTAAATTGTTACAAACCCCTCGCTCCCCTACTAACACGAGGAGGTCATCCAAATTCGACAGGTAGGAAAATACCAAATAATATTTTTTTTAATTTATTAGAAAACCGTAAATTTAAATAAGCGTATATAGAAGAAGTATTTTCGTATAATTGTGAATGTGGATTAACAGTCGCAACCTCCGCAATGACCTTCCGTCTCCCAATCTTCCTTGATGAGATCAGCCGCCTTCTCAGCGATCATGATGGTGGGTGCGTTGGTATTCCCACCAGGGATGGTTGGCATAATGGAAGCATCCACCACTCGCAAGCGACGGACACCATGCACTCGAAGACGGGCATCCACCACTGCACCATCTTCCGGTGAAGGACCCATTGCGCACGTGCCCACCGGGTGGTACAACGTCGACGCCATCTGGTGCGCGACACAGCGCCAATAGTCATGCGTGTCGAACGGTTTCGATTCGCACGCCGCGAGGGGCTGGTGCAGGAGCGTTGCGCCAATAGACTGAAAGGTTTTGGTGCGCAGACGTCGCGTGGCGAAGAGAGCGCCATCCGCCAACACGTTAGCGTCATCTGGGTGAGAGAAATATCCTGAATAGATAAGAGGAGGATCTCTGGGGTTCTTTGAACGGAGAAGAATCTTACCTCTGCTCTTCGGGTACAATAAACAAGGTCCTTGGACAAGTAAGTCAGAATGAGTCAATACTTTTTTCAAATATTCCATTACTTGGTAATCGAATGGCATGGATTCTGATGCAACTCTAATTCCAAGTTCCTGTCCTTTGAAAATGTAATTGTGCATAATTTGAATATCGGGAAGGTCTTGAGTTGTCATGACTTGGGGATCCTTCTTAGTATTTATGAATCCTACCACGTCTGATACTCCGATTCCAGCTAGTAATCCTGATCTATTCATGAGATATTCGTACGAAGAATGCATTACAACTTCTTCGAATCGTACAGGTAGATCTTTTTTTACAGATGCGAATATTCCCCAAAGTATTTGGTGATCGTGTAAGTTTTCTCCCACCTGTAAGTCACTAATTATGGATCGGACTCCCAATTGCGTTAAATGTCGTGTAGGCCCCACTCCTGACAGCATGAGAAGTTGAGGTGAGTTGATTGCACCAGCTGAGAGAATTACTTCTTTATCAATCCCAATTTCTCGTGTCTTTCCGTCCTTTTCGAATCGCACTCCCAGAGCGGTTTTTGTATCAGGATCGATTATCACCTTGGTCACCAGACCGTTCTTCACCACATGCAGATTCGGTCGATCTCTCGCTACAGTGAGAAAAGCCTTCGCTGTTGAACACCGCTCACCGTCTCGTATTGTCCCCAAAGATCTCGTGAACCCAATGTGATCATCTGAAGTCAATTCGTCTCTAGTTGCATACCCGAGTTCTTCACTGCTCTTGAACAAAGCTTCTGTGATTGGTAGACGATTGTCATACGGTGACACCGTGAGAGGACCGCCTATACCGTGATACTTATCTACGTTCTTCCTCTGCAGAATTTTGGGATGACGTAAATCTTCAGATTTGATGAAGTAGGGCAGGACACTGTCATAACCCCATCCCTCGTTCCCCAATTCTTCCCAATGATCGTAGTCGCGTCGTAATCCCCTGTAGTACAGCATCGCATTGGTTGCGCTGCACCCTCCAAGGACCTTACCCCGAGGCCACTTACACACCTTACCTTGGAATGCTTGGCAGCTTCTGGGATCGTACTCCGCGTGGTATTGCCAATCCACCCGCTCGTTTTGTAGGGAGAAGTATGTAAGAGGTACCTCAACGTCATCAAACGGATCCCCTCCAGCCTCGATGAGGAGGACGGAGTGAGTGCCGTCCTCAGAGAGACGTGAGGCCAGTGTAGCTCCCGCGGATCCTGCTCCCACCACAATGAAGTCGTAATGATGCCTTAGATGGGAGCTGGCGTCGGAAGGGTAGACAGAGGCGTCGTTGAGCAGTTGGTGAGATACAGTCATCGTAGTGAGAAGTGCCCCGAAAAGAATGGAACTCACGCTGCTGATACCCGTCACAGATGCCGCCATGGTGTATTGCAAACCTGCCAAGGACGCAATTTGTACCGAAGGTGGTTTGAGTGCTGAGGTTGACTGTAGCGATTCAGGCAGGATAGTGTGGTTGGGGTGCAGACAGTTTTGTATTTGATTCCTTTTGATGGTTGGTAATCTGAAATATAACACAGGGTATTTTCAAGATAATTTAAGTATTATTATACTATCTACGTCCATTTCTTAAAATCTATAATTGTCCAAACGTTACATAAATTCCGCATTATATTGATTGTGAAAAATTTCATCCCTATTTAATATTTGTTACTCCAGACGAAGCCCCCAAACAATGTTTAAACTTAGTGAACTTTGAATAATTTACAATACATCTGTGGAAATTATCTAAAAGTTGGATGATATTCTGAATCATACACCAATAGAGAGTATCGTTATTTTTAATGAACCATCACGTTTTGTCTTCAGCTCATTTTTGCATTTTCTTAGTCTTCAATCCTCACTTCTAACACATGTTATGATTGTTAAAGCGTGGAAGTTTGTCTAAAAATCAAACAATGAAGAATATCGTCTCTTTATATTATTGGTTTGAAAATTCTATATTTCAATTTACGCCTCGGTGGAGTATTAGTGTCTTATTGTAACATATATTTTACGTGTTTTTTTGATAAGACTTCTTTTCTTTCAATGACGAATCGGTTGTTCAAACTACATTTGTGAAATCATCTTTCTTTTATTTTCATTCCGAAACAAAGTAACAACTTAGTTCTAAACAAAATGTCACACTTGACATTGGCTGATGTCTAATTTACCGTTTGCAGTTATATGAGAACGTACGATATTTGTTTTTAACAAAACTTTCAATTATTATAAATTTTGCTGAACTTTTTAAACACTAAGAGCTGGACTATGTCAAGACGGTTTTGCACTCCCCTGATTCTCGTTTAGGCCGTATGACACGGTCATATTTCTACGTCATATCTATGATCAAAGATATG
>NNCF01131719.1:3406-26054 GCA_002313205.1 Laupala kohalensis | reverse complement strand
ATATATATATATCTGTGTGTGTGATCATATTTGGACTTTGATCAAAACTTCTGCATTTCACGGTCATACCGGTCTCAGAGCTAATTTTTGTGGAGATTAGGAGCTTGAGATATCTAGACAGACGTACTAATACCTTACCTTTGCCTCGTTTCCTTCCTGATACATTGCAGAAAAGGGGGACTGTCCATGTAACTGCTATTAGAACTGTACGGATGTTGCATTGTCGTAACTTTCGCTGAGAACATGGCCGTAAAGAGAAATTGATGTATTTTTCTGATTTATTGCGTTTTCATTCCAAAAAGTTTTACTGAAATTTTGGAATTAGATTTTACACAAATTTAGCGTTTCCATGGATTCTAGTCCGCAAGAATGAGGAGTCAGAAAGCATTCATTATTAAAAATTAATGTTAGAACTACCCGGAAAACAATTTAACATTAACTTTGTATTAATGATTTCCACAAATTAGCTTTTGAAAAGAATTGTTACGAATAGAAGCTAATTTGTGAAAATTACTTTCTTTTCTTGTTATGACTCTTTGAAAAATCCTGTTGCCAAAACATTTTGATATTAACAAAGGAATTGAATCTCAATTAACTTTTACTTTCAAAACATTGAGACAGTATTTAATAATTCACTTGTGTTGATCCTTACTCTGATTAAATTGTTCGGAAAATGAGAGCAACCTTTTGTAATTTTAAAGTAAATAGTGTAATGTGAATATTAATCTTACACTAAAATCATTTACGTAGGTAATGATTGATATTAAAGGAGTAACTCTGAGACATATTCGTATGTACTTCTGTAACTTATCCTATATGAATTTTGTAAAATTGTATGATGTTTTGATGATTCTTTCATGAGATTATTGTTGGTCTGATTTTATTTTATTTTGAAGAATGTGCAATATCTTGTATATGAATTTTCTCCTATTCCGGTGTGACTTAATATTTGGAGTCAGAAGTGATCGCAAAATAGTTACTTTAGCCTACATAAGAAGAGTACGCATCTAAATTATTCCAGCCGCTCAACTGCCTATTACTTCAAAATCAATAACACTCTATGTTAATTCTTGAAGAACACGTTATAGAAACACGTACTTTTTCAGTTGCAGCCCCACAGTTTTGGAAATGAATGCGAATAACATTCATAAATAACCAAAAATGGAGAATGGATGTCTATAACTTGAAACAATGAGAAACAAAAAAGCCATAACCACAAACAACCGCTAATTAAATGTTTAGCCTTATTACTGGTCATAAATACTTTATATTTTATATATTTTTCATTATTTTATTTTTGTATAAAAACGAAATTTGACATATTACACTCAAGGATTTAGACTACAGGTAAACATTCGAATGTCCATGAATTTTTTCTTTTTAAATTTCAATATCTGCAAACTGGAAATGTTTGGAGAGATGTTTATTCAATTTGATTCCCTTTTACATTTTTGGCCTTCATTTTAAATTTTATCAAAGACAAAATAAAATTTGACTGTGCTCACTCCGCAAGATCGTGAGGTTCGTCAACAAACAATTGGTCAAAAAACGTAAAAAAAAAATATTTTTGAGTTCTCTAAACCGGGAACAAGAAGATATATATTGAATTTGCAACATTTTTAAAAATATTATTGGCCTTCATTGTAGTTATTTTCAAAGGAGCCCCTAGTTAATTCCATCATATATCATTTTATTGATATGGCATTAGTACGCTCGAAAACAAACTATTGTTCTCCTATTGCAAGCAAATTATTTGTTTTAATACAGTAAACTAAATTATCTATCGCAAACTCACTTTATAAATTTGGATCCTTGGGGTCCTTGTGTTACCGGAGTCAGAAATTAACTGTACTCACTGGTACATAACAAGTCAGTCTTAAGCATTGGTAATGTACCGGATAGCAATTACATGTTTTTCGAAATTATTTTAAAAAGTTTCTTTCAAAAGACTACAATTGCAGTGCTATTGATATAGACTTCACATGTCCTTGTTGCACCAAATAATGGAGAAATGGGTCAAGTGTAAGTTATGACCCAAGGACAGTGATTATTGACTTTTGTCCCTATGTCTGTAATGTAACGCATTTAGTATGTTACCTTTACCATGTTGTAGATAAACTTCATAAACATAATAAGTGAAACATAAGATTCGGTATTGGTCGTTTTTAGAAAGCGTAATAATTATATAGGAGAAGGAAATGAATGAAATGTGAAGACCAAGAAGATGTCAACTAAAAAAATAATTGTGCATCGATTATAAATTATATACATAATCTTTATTCCAATATTTAGGGTATATAAACAATAATTAACTGTTGCGTAATCCCACTATAAATCAAATTACATAAGAAAAGTATTGTGTATATTCGAAACCAACTATAACCGAACATTAGAAAATTTCCGATATGCGATGTCATTGAACACATCACCAAATACCACAACAATATTATCAATAAAAAACGTAATATGTAAGGTAATAATGTCAATCATTTTAGAAAAATTGTTCACACGAGAGGTATACAGTTTTCTGGAGAAGAAATGGTGGTTACATTTAAGTTTTTTGACACCTGGCAATCATTTCTCCGACTAATAGAATCGAAATTTGAAAAAAAAGTATCCAAAAATCCTAAATGAAGTTCTGTTCGTACATAATCCTGTCATTGCGGTCATTTCCCTTGATGCATTCCGCCACCTTGTAGGCGATCGCCGTGATTGGTATTACATTCGTATTTCGACTTGTGATGGTGGGCGTTATGGACTCGTCAACCACTCGCGGTCTCTGGATATCGCGCAGTCGTTGCAAACATAGGTCTACCGCAGAACCGTTTTCTTTGTGACGCACCCACAGCACACGTGACCACCTGGCGAACGGCGCAGCTCCTCCAGAACTCTTTCGAGGGCAACGCCAAAGAGTCGCGCTGGGGAAGGGGTTCCGCTGCGCGTTGTGGGGATCGGACGAACTAAGGAGAATATATCCGCGACTCTTGGGATGTAAGCAAATAACTGCTCGCACCCGAACGTAGTACCATGAGACGAGCTGAGATACAAAGTGAGAAACAGGACTCACCAGTTGACTGAAGCTAGCCGCTGAAAGCTCATCTCTTCGATGAATATCAGGCCTAATACATGCTCTGCGATTTTTAAAAATAATTTTGAACCCTGTTGTACTGGTGTCCTCAATACCCGACATGGGTCCATCTCTGTTACACACATATTCTTGAATTCTTCTGGTCTGTTGTGTTGTTCTTGTCTTCTACTTCTATGGTTGCAAATACACCAAGGAATCCAAAATGATCCTGATAGTTTCTTCCAACATCGGCATCGTCATGGATTACTGTAATATTCATGTCCTCTAAATGATCTTTCGGTCCTACTCCAGAGAACATTAATAATTGAGGTGAGTTGATGATACATGCTGAGAAAATAACTTCCTTATGCACACAATATCTATATTTATTTCCATCTTTCTCAAACTCAACTTTATATTATTCATGTATCAATATTTTGGTGACCGAAGCGTTCTTGATGACATGAATCCTTTCCTTTGTGAATGGTTGCCAGAGTTTGTGCTAAACCGAGTTGATTGTCCATTGTGAAATCTTCAAGAAGAGCATATCTTGACAGCTTAGCAGAAAGATAGAGACGGGTTGTGAATTCGGTTTCGGCAAAATCTGTGTGCCGAGAGGGGTCTCTCCGTACCGTGTTGAGTGTCAGCGGTAGGAAGGAAGAGCCCAGGTGCTCTTCGATTCCAGGTTTTTGCAATTCTTTGAAGAATACTTTCATTTTATCGGATTCTCAGCCATCGTTACCCAGAGCGACCCATTCCACGTAATCACATCTGTTGTAACAGAACGTAAAAACACGCAATTAATGGGCAATTAATCATATGAAACAATGATTAAACTTGATAAATTTCAGTCAGGTGAAAATGGTGACGAACCCGGTACTCCAGCTTTGATCGCAGGGGTGCAAACCACTACACCATCCGATCAGAAGTATTAATGTCATGATTGGGTTGTAGCCGTCCAGTTTGAAGCATTCGACTGGAGGAAAAACCGTCAACTCCAACAATCTTAATTTTTAGAACTGCGAGTGGGTATATGGGGTCATATAATACCCCACCGCTGACAGCCAGGAGTGCGACGTTGTCACACGGAAGAGCATCTAGCGTTGTGATTCCTGTGCGGATTATTATTGTTTCATCTGTGCTTGGATGTCTATTATTTGCGTCTGTGCATCAGATGAAAATATCCTAATCAAATAAAGTACAAATAATTATTAAATTTATTAAAAAATTTACTTGAAAATATTCTTTTATTTACTTACTGAATTGCGAGCGTTGCTCAATCCCATATTAATAATAATAAATTTTAATAATAATAAATTTTAACATAAAATTCATTAAATTAACAAATAAAAAATTTAATTATTTTATTCAATTGCTGTACCAAGTTCCATGAAAAAAATATGTTTTATGAAAAACTATCCTTGTCTAATACGTAATCAAAATCTGCAATAAAAGAATAAGAGGTTCCATTGAATATTTTGAAGTTCTGCCGCGCCCTTTTCAAAATAATTTTGTATAATTCCTCATAACCACTTGACAGATATAATGATATCAAATTTGGTCAAAATTGTTGTTTCAAGTTTTTAAATTCCTAGACGGGTGGTTTGAGATAATTATACATTAATATTAAATCAAATCAAAATGGCCTTTATTTACACATACGTCGAAAGAAATACAATATTTACAGATTTATTATATTATATTGGTACGCCGCTGAATGAGCCCTTGATTGCCGTGGGCTGTGCCTACTGTACCCTGGTATTTCCTCTTAGCGAATTTTAGTTGCATTAACGGGTAATCGCGACTGAATGATTATTAGGCAAAATAAAGCAAATAAGTAAACGATAATGAAAAAGAGGCATAAGAGTGGTATTTCGCGGATACACTGAAAGTTGAAATGTTTTACAATTGTAAGCGCAACACTGCAACTACAGTATTCGTTAAGCACCGTTGGGAACCACGGAAAACCAACGGTCAGGGCAAGAACATACATTATACATTAATATATAAATATGTAAACATCACCATATACATTAATCCGCAAATTTTCCCTTAACTCGTACCTTTTCTACGTATTTGTACGAAACAAATTCCACAAATAAAGTATCGTACGGTAGAGCATAGAAAGCTGTATCTGAGATTTCCTATGATTGCATCTCCCAACTTTTCTCTTCCAAGATAACACAATTTAAACATTACATAAAGAAGAGACGTTTCTTGACTTATTTAAAAACGATATAACTTAACTACATTAGAGTTGATAATTGACGCTTCTGACCATTATGGTATAAATCAGTGACGGATCTATAAGGGAGCTAAGGCGGTTATAGCCCCCCTCCCCCCACTGGACCTGAACTCTTAACAGATAAAATTAAAGTTGATAAATGGCATACTTTGTAAAAGTGTTACTAGATTAATAATTGTTATTTTTATTAATAATACTCGTTATTGTTATTAAAAATACCAGATTAATTTAATTAATAATGTCAGATTATGAAATTAATTATACCATATTAATAACTTTAATAAGTGATTGTTATTAATAATATCAAATAATTGTTAAGTATTTATTTGATGCATTTTATTTAAAAGTGATATTTATAAAATTTGTATTGTAAAACCGTAGTTTTTAAACAAAAATGCTCCCCGATTAGCTCCCCCGCTTGATTACGGTCTAGATCCGCCATGGTACAAATCAAGGAGCCTAGAATAGTAATGTGGCGTCAAGCGATTTCGAACAGACGTGATGACGTCAAGGCAGACCCTCAGTAAAATGTAGTTAAACTATTCAAATACTGTTCTTAGAGATGCGTTGCTTCATCATCACATGCCATAACAATTCCTTAAAAATCTTGAATGTGGAAATATCGTTCCTTGGATGAGTAAACCCCTTAAAATGTGTTTTTTTTTCTTTTTTGCACAAAATTCTTTTATTTTAAGAGACTGATGCCTTGAAAATCAATGAGAATGGTTCTCGAAGATATCCCTAGAAAAAAATATTCTTCTTAAATTGTTTGGACCGTGCGATCCGATACAGTGCTTAGTAAAGCGTGCATCTTTTGAACGTAGGTGACTGGAAGTAACTTGCCGGGCATGTGCACCTTCTGATGTATATCACTTCACCATGGACACCTCTCCCATCTCCTGTTAAGCAATTATTCGGTACGACCGCTGGTCTAGAGATGACCCTACATACGACCACATTCAAATTCCCGCAATTGCAGAAACTGAGTATGTCTTCGCAATTGTAGCATACTTAAAACGTTGCTAAGATATGCGGAAAGCGTCTAGAAATAAAGTTTTCCAATTAAAAAACAACAACTTAGTTACATGAAAATATATTTTTATTGATACTAGATATTACAATGTTTGTGCTATTTTTAGACACCATCATAGTTAAAACTCCTATCGTATTGCAACTTTTGTGTCGTAGAAGTCCGCCATCTGGAAATGGATCCAGTGTGTGACAACCGTTTGTAGCGGAGTATTTTGTGGTCGTGTGTCACCTGGCACACACTTTCTTGAACAGCAGTTGATTAGTGAACAAGGTTCGTGATATCTGCGTATAATGGCTGCTGGGTTCTCAAATCGTGAAGCGTTGGTTCTCTGTAATGTACTCCTGCACTGATCACAACGGATACATTCACAATTCCAAAACGGAAAAAAATTGGGTAAAATGTCAGCCCGTAATTTCGTTTATAAAATGTACTGCAAAGATAAAAATGTATCATGCATGGAACTCACAATGTCCTCCTTCCACGGATCTAATTAATTTCGTCATTAGCACTTGAATATTATGTAATAATAGTTTCAAACATCGTGCACGTATTTTATAGAATACTTCAAAATACGTTTATTCAATATGTTTTGATTTTTCATCTCTTAGAAACGTGGTCCATTACTTTTTATATAATTATATACTTCCCCTAGAATAAGAAAATGAATACAATAAAAGAATAGCTTTTAATTTCTGTATAACAAAAAAAAAATACACCATCTACAATGTGAGTGAAGAATAAAATAAATTGTGTTAGTACACTACTGGAGAATAAAATCGGATATCAAAAAAATATTCTACGTTCAGCGCTCAGCAGTTTGGATTTGTTAGGATTGCAACGCCACGCCTCTGCGACGGGGACGACCTTCATTCGACCAACCGTAGGCAAACTTCAACCTGCTTCCAAACTGCCAGCCTGACAAATCCAAACTGCTAAAAGCGCACGACATAGAAAATTTCGAAGGCCAATTTTAGTTTCCAGTACTGTACATGAGTAAGATACATAATATTGATATTGGGATAATTCTACTAAAAAGCAGTCGAATGTCTTTATTGATTTCATAGTATTGTGATAATGAATTTGCAACTTGATAATTGAAATAATCAATTCACAATAAATCAATGAAACATTCAAGACATGTCTTTGTTATTGTTTTCTCCAATCTTCCTTGATGAGATCAGCCGCCTTCTCAGCGATCATGATGGTGGGTGCGTTAGTGTTTCCACTGGTGATGGTTGGCATGATGGAAGCATCCACCACTCGCAAACGACGGATACCATGCACTCGCAAACGCGCGTCTACCACAGCACCATCTTCCGGTGATGGACCCATACGGCACGTGCCCACCGGGTGATATACTGGTGCCGACATCTGGCGTAGGGCGCAGCGCATGAACTCTTTCGTCCCGAACGCCATCGTGTCGCACTCGGGAAGCGGTTGGCGCACTGACGTCGCATTCAACGATCGCAGAGCTGCGGTACGGCCGAATTGAGAAACAATCCCAGCGCCTTCAGCGAGAGTCTCGACATCATCCGGATGGNCGACGGATACCATGCACTCGCAAACGCGCGTCTACCACAGCACCATCTTCCGGTGATGGACCCATACGGCACGTGCCCACCGGGTGATTTGACGTTGCCGACATCTGGCGTACGGCGCAGCGCATGAACTCTTTCGTCCCGAACGCCATCGTGTCGCACTCGGGAAGCGGTTGGCGCACTGACGTCGGATCCAACGATCGAAGAGCTGCGGTACGGCCGAATTGGGAAACAATCCCAGCGCCTTCAGCGAGAGTCTCGACATCTTCCGGATGAGAAAAGAAACCTCCGAAGATGAGGGGTGCGTCATGAGGGTCGGAGGAATTGAGCAGGATTTTACCTCGACTCTTTGGATGCAGGAGGCAAAGCCCTTGTGCCAAAACGTGCTTCTGTGAACTGGAGTCGAGAAGAAATTGAGCCAATATTTCATCAAATCTCTGGAAATTTATGATTCTATCTGCTGCATTTTGGTCGCCACGGGGAATAAGAAATTGGAGGATTTGAAAATCTGGCCTATTGCAATCCTTTTGAGTTTCGTCCCTTTGCAAACTTATGAATCCTGCTGCAGATGCTCCATTACTTACCAAATTTCCTGTACGATGTGTTAAATATTGGATGAGATCTCTAAAACTTTCATCTTCTGAGGTAAAATTGCTATTTCCCTGTATATCCAAAGTATAAAATGAACTGTAAAAACAATTATGGTCTTGTAAGTTTTCTCCGACCTTGAGGTTATAGATTAGAGGAATACCAATTTCCTGTAAGTGAACTTTCGGTCCTATTCCAGACAACATTAATAATTGAGGTGAATTGATGACACCAGCTGACAAAATTACTTCCTTGAGCGCACAAACTGTAGATTTCTTTCCACTTCTTTCAAACTCTACACCGTGTGCAGATTTTCGTACGCCTTCGATCAATACTTTGGTGACCAAAGCGTTCTTGAGGACATGGAGGTTGAGTCTGTTTCTTGCAGGAGTTAAAAATGCTTTTGCAGATGAACATCTTACCCCATCGCGAATGGTTGCGATTTGTGGATTAAAACCGAATTGATCGTCCAACCGGAAGTCTCCCGAACCCGCGAATCCTAACTCTTCAGCAGAACGCAAGAAGATTTCAGCCATTGGGTTGCTGTTGAAATCTGAGACCCCGAGTGGACCTCCCTTAGCGTGTTGCGTCTCGGACCCAGGAAGATTCCATATCCTTTCCGACTGGAGATCTTCAGATTTCTTGAAGTATGGTAACACGTCTTCGTAGCTCCAGCCTTCGTTTCCCAGAGCAGCCCACTCATCGTAGTCACACCTTTCGAAAATCAAAGAAGTAATTTTTATATCAGCGTATGTTTCATTCATTTACAGTAAGACCATTTCCAACAGGACTTGAGGTCCGTTTTCCCACGTCAGCGACAGGTGGGGGAATGGTGGGGAAGGAGAGATGGTGAGTTTTGGGGGAACTTTTGGTACTAAACTGTCATTTTCTAAAAAACTAACATTATATATATATATATATATATACATATTTTTTGAAAGAAGATAATAAAATATTAATAAAACAGACATATCAGACTTAGTTAACATTTTTTCATAACTCTTAGATTATATTGTATACCGTACAGCATCTAAACTAACCTGTTCCCACGGCTGTATACATTAGCGTTTATGGCACTTGATCCTCCTAACATTTTGCCCCTCGGACAAGAGCACCTATGGTCCCTAAGGGCTCTGCAGGAGTTGGCATCTGGCTCATAAAGATACGCCCAATCCACCTCCGTATCCCGCATCAAGGAGAAATACGCAGGGATATCAGAATCTGCTGGAGGATCTGCTCCAGCCTCGATGAGGAGGACTGAGTAATTGCCGTCCTCAGAGAGGCGGGCAGCGACTGTAGCGCCGGCGGAGCCTGCACCAACCACAATGAAGTCGTAACATGGCTGGAGATGGTCGAAGGCATCTGGAGGGTAGTCACCAGGATCACCGAGGCGTTGTTGAGAACTGGCCAGTGACGTCACCAGAGCGGTGAACAATAAGGTGCTCACAGACGCCGTGTTATTGTGGAAGATGGATGTGTTCACTAGACACGTGGATTCCATCTAAAGAATATAAATACATTCTGAGGACATCAATATAACAAATCAATATATGACATTGAACTGAAGTGTAGAGGCTCACACTGAGGTCTGTTCTTCCACCAAACCATTATGAAAATAGTTACCATTCTTTACAATGGTAGATTAAACGGGATGGTTTGTGTTAAATTTACTACGGGAAAATAAGCTAGGGACCATGGCGGTATTAAATATTAAGCGATTGAGGGAAACTGGCCGCAAATCAAAAACATGATGATGGCTGAAGTGCGAACGACATATACCTACGAGTCGCAAAATGGTCATTTAGATTTCCGAGAACAATAATTCAATATTTCTACGTAATAAGTTTTAGAAAAGTTTCAATATATTGCTCCTACAAGATTTTTGTGGTTCTAGTTACGAATTTGAACTTCGTTCTTCCATTAGAATGCTTTACTACAGTTTTATTTCTCCTTTAATTGTATAGAAGTTTGTTTGAAATTTAATTTATGGTAATGTGTTTCTGTTAGCATTGCTATTTCATAGATAAACATGCTGTTGTAATAATAATAATAATAATAATAATAAAATTTGTCAAAAATTCAGAACAAACTTCGTATGACCACGTGGAAGACAATAAATAATTTACTCTTCGGAAGCAAGCAAGAGACCATCCCATTAATTCTGATCAAGTGCCATAAGTCAGAGTCGTGTTCAAAACATTGTGCAAAAATATCAAGATAAGATAAAGATTTAATCGCGAGATATAATACTAATAGCATGACAATATGTTTGTAATTTAACGCAAAAAATTTACATTTAATAATTATTATCGAACTATTAATTTTTCCGAGTATAGTGTTGAAATATTATAAGAATTGAAGTTAGACGATTTATTACTACAATAAACTTGCCCCCAGACAAAGCCTAGAGAAACTGTATTTGAAATCCACCTCTACATGAAGGAAAAAGGGAGAAATACCCGGGCCAGGATGGGATTACAGAATTAATGTACACAACCGCGCCAAAAGTTGAGTTCACATAAACTAACTAAATATAAGCCATAAGACACAATCATGCCAGAAAATAGTTTTTGAAATTATTATAAGTTATTTGAAAGTACTACAGCAATGGCATGATAAAGTACAAGACGTAATTAACTTCTATTAAAATCAATGAATTTTTCTACTTTTTACAAGCACTGGTGCAGGAGGTAGTTTTTAACCGCGGATTTGAAGAGATTTAATTTCAAAATATCTTTTATATTCTTGAGCGGGGAATAATATAGAACGATTCACGAATGATATGGTCCTTTTTGGCAAAGAGTGGTTGACACTTTAGGGCGATGAATATTATTTCTATTGAGAGAATTGTGTTCGTGAACGAGACTGTTTTATACGAAGAAAGGGTGGCTCTTCAGCACTTTTATTTAACCCTTTGAAAAATTTACCTACATTTCGTTAAAAATCGGAACACGTTTTCTTATTTACTTATTTCTTCAAATAATGTTCTACTGTATATATTCGCCGTAAACAAATTTGGAGAAAGTTCTTCAAAATGCGAAAAAACAAATGATTGTTTTTGAAAGTCAACCCTTAGTTAAGGTCTTCGAGGTTTCTATCGCTTTGAAAAATTATAAAATTAGAGAAACGCTGAAAAAAATTTCCTTTGCATGTTTTTTCAAGCAAGATGTCATCTATGAGCTTGAAAGTTGAAATATCGCCGTGTGAAAAAAATGATTTTTTTTCCTTTTTCTACACGCTTTTATTTAACGTAACTTTAGAGTTCGCATGTTTGCGCCAAATTTTTCCACTGAACTTTCAACCAGTTTCCCTCAACCGATTGAATTGAAATTTGTCACACATATACAAACCTTCTGAAAATGCAATTTTATGATGTCTAATTCCAAGAAAATATATTCTTTATAACGATATTATTCTGAGATAACTTGCGGCGAATTATTTCCTAGAACCTTCCTCTGAAATACAATCCGTCTCTCTTACACAAGTAAGTACATCGCATTGCAGAACCTACGCTTCTCGTTTTACGTTCTGATCTTCTCATTACGATTGTTTCTCAAAAGATGTTTATGCAATCGGAAGTTATATCTCGTGGATACTATTTCGCTTTTATTTATATTGTTTGTGCAATTTATTTATATTAATAAAGGTGTGTGTTGAAAAGGTATTTTCAGTATTACAAATAAACAAACAAGATCAATTATTATGACAATTATATAAACAAATTCTACTACTTAAAAGTATAAAATTAAGTAATAAATAAAAAACCTTCTTTAAAAACATGCGTTTATATAAGCGATGTTCTGAAGCGAATAAAGCAATTTAATGTTTTTATAAAAGTAACGCAATGTCAAGTGCGTTACTTAATCCCTAATACATATTTTACATTAGTTAATCCTAATAAAAATGAACGTACTTACCATCTTTTTTGGCTGAGAATGATTTAATATTTATGTTGAGTAATTTTTTTCAAAAATCTTGTTCCGCCGTTTACAAAAGAACGTCGTACTTCGGCAAGTACTTTCTTCCGAACCCGTCACTGTCCAATGAAATTAATTGGTATCTACTTTTATGAGCATTTTACGCGACAAGCTTTTTGAAGACAAATAAATCAACCCGAAATGAATATATCATTTTCAGCGATAATGATAGTAAGTACGTGTATATTTATTACAATCCACTAATATAAAAAAAACGTATGAAAGAATTAGCATTTGAAATTACATTTCCTCAATCTAATCATTAACTCATGTTATTCGATTTAGTACATCGCTTAAATAAAAGTTTGTTTTTATAAAAAAAATTTATTTGTTATTTTATTTTTTCTTGTCTAGACTAGTAATCCTAGACCAATGGACCGGAGCTTATTTCGCGAATCATATCCAACACAAATAAATGCAAAACTTATCTAAATTAGCGATTCAAAGTCGGAATAAATGCGGGAGAAAATACTTAGTAACTTTTAATAACCACATTACGTTTTATTGAATGTTTCATCCTTTTTCTATCTAAATTAAATTGGAGTGTTGTTTTATCTACTAATTGCATACGTATTGACACGAAAATTTATTGTCATGTCACATTTCCTTCGATAGACTGATAGCGGATTCAAGTCGTTTTTCAACAGCGTACATATTTATCGGATACCTTTACTGGCAGAGCCGCCTTAGCCGATGGATATTCAGGAGATAGCGGAAGTGTTTGTCAGAGATGGCCTCCGAGGTTAAATGGCGTTGCGCTTAAGTGTCAGACAGTTCACTAAAAAGATTTTGTATTATTTTCCTTTATTTGTGCTTGTACCAGTATTTTAATGATTGTAACTAGTCGCAACATGTTAATTTGTAACAAATATTTGTTTTAAAAATTAGTGATGGAAAATGAGATCTTACTTCATTCCATTCATAAAAATCATGACCTGCTATCAAGAGTATTTGGCAACTCTTAGATACCGGCTACAGAATTTCCGAGGCAGTTTCGTAACATCAACTATGTTGGAGGACAGCTGGGTTTAAAACCACGGGCAAAAGACTGGCGGAAAGTAGAATGTTCCTTTCAAAAAGCTCTGTGACTCCTATCAAAATTTCTTTTAAAAATAACTTTCGACTACATTGGAAATAACTTAAATTCTGCACTGGCGCGTTTAGGTGATAACAAGAAAGGAATGTGTAAACAACAGACTACAAAAAAAAACTGAAGGCAAAAGAAACAATAATTTTTTTAACTTTTGGTAAGGTGAAAGGTTAAATGACGTTCTGCAGGGGTGTTAACCGCTACTCCACCCGTTCGCCTTGCGCGCGACTGACATGACATGATTCCCTTCACTTGATGGTCCTCGATTTGAGAGGTGTGTAATATGCCTGGTAGTATCTTTACCATTGTCCGACCGTGCAACAATTTTCAAAAGAATATATCGAATTATTCCGGATTTACCCTTATCCATTAAAAAGATATTTCTGTAATTAGTTGATGAATATATATGTAGTTAATTATTTATTTGATGCATTTTATTTTAAGNATATATATATATATATATATATATATATATATATATATATATATATATATATATATATATATATAAAAGAGTGTGTTATCACTTGGGAACTGCTCAGCTGGAAATGTGTAGCATCTTTGCCAAGAAATGAGAAATTGAAATGAGAGACTTTTCTCTTACAGAGCACATCATGGTTCCTTGCCTTGAGTGTGCTTTCAGTTCTTTAAAATATATTTGTAAAATATCTTTATTAAGTAATTACCCTTTAATATAATTTGCCACACTTGTTCATATAGAGGGACACTCCGGTTTGAGTAACTTCTCGCCCATGAAGTACAATATTCACACGTTCTTTTTGTTTCAAAACGTTTGTTGTGATAATTTCCCCTGGCTATAGGGGTGGGGGCGTTAGTACGATGAGAGAGTGGTGGAAGAAAACTAATGCATTATGAAAAAATACTTTTTGTGTTGTTGTTTTTAAATTGGGGATTTTAGGGCTTGTAAACGTCTAGGTCATGAGAAGCCATGGTTGTTGATGTTGATTGATAATTGGCCTGTAGTTGTTGATGCCAAGACACGTCTCAATCGTTGGAGTAGGAAACTGCACAAATATAAGATATCTTACAATTAATTATGTATAAATGCCTGAATGCGAATATTTTTTAATTACTGTTTTACAAATAAAGATTTTATAGTTTTTATTCTTTCGGTTGTGCTCACCGTATCGTCAGTTTTTTTCCTTAATTATATAAAAGTACGCTCTTTGTCAAAAATTACTCTTAAATGTTGTGGAATGTAATATTCTATGCCGTGTTTAAAGTTCTCTAATGCGTTTAAATGAGTTGTTTTTACTTACCTATTAAAATATTTTGTAGATTTCTACTTTTTATCTCGAGTATCTCAAATTCTATTACATTTATACTTATCAAAAATTGACCCGGTAGTTCTATTTTTCTTGTTTAAAATTTTCTTTCTGTATTTCTAGAGATCTTTACATTCTCCTGTCACGTAGAACGAATATATCTAACCAAAACGTTTTTAAGGGTGGTTCATTCCCGTTAATTCTAGACTAGTTGTTTTCGTCATGAACCGTTGAACAACGCTACCAACATAACACAAACGTTTCGAGATAAATAAGATGAGCTTGAGTTGAAACACGTCTTAATTAATGACTTGGTTCTTCGGATTAAAAATTCGTCTTATAAACTTTTTGAACTTTATAGAGATTCTAAAGTTCGTAAAAAAGGAGGTACAAACTTGGTATGAGTGTGAATTTAAAAAGTATTTTAAATGGTCGTTTTTCAGTCTGTGTGGAAATAGTTTTGTTAAAAGAAAGTGCAAGTAAAACGAAAGATATTGTCACGTTGCCAAAAATGATGCAGCATTTTACTTAATTGTCAAGAGGATACTATTTGACTTACTTAAATTGAGAAAATAGTACGCACATGTTGTCAGGTGAATTATCCTATTCTTCGTCTCGGTATAAAAAATATTTTTTTAAGAATTTGTGGAAATAATTAAGAAAGTATTTCAAGTTCAGATAGTGTTCTTGGTGGGGGGATGAAAATTCTTTACTTGAAAATGTGAAAGAGGGCTGAGAATAGAAGCGAGTCTAAGAGAAAAGGCAGCTTTAACGAACCCGAGCTAATCAGTTCAAACTGAGAGACAGACACTCACTCAGATCCTGCAGAAGTTCCCTCTTCAATTACCTTCCTTCCTTTTCTTCATTCTCTTCCGTGCTTTCGTCTTACTTCACTTCTAAATTATTAAAGGAAATAATATTGACAGATTCTGTAGAAATAATTCTAACGGAAACACATTTTAAAAAATTCAAGGAATTGTAGCTCCGAGTATGAGTGGAAAAGCAATTTAAAAATATAAAATTTGTAACATAAGAAAAGTATCGTTCAAGGCCAAGGTTGAATATTCAGAAGAACTAATATAATTTAAGACAAAACCAGAATTTAGAATTAACCAAGTAGAAGTGTGGGCACATAAGAGTTTCTTAATTGTTTACGTTTCTACAGAAAATGTAAATCTGTATTAATTTAGTAAAATGATATTAGCGAAACGGGACTTATTTATTTCTTATTGTTTTGTATAGTTACTACAAGTACAAAAGCCTGTCCTTCTGTAGGGTTGATAATTCATCTGAGAGAAAAACGATGGAATGTGCGTCGTAGGAAATCTGTGTCTAAATTATTTTTACATAGATGTATTTTCTTCGCCAAGTGCTCAGTTTCCATGTAATAAATAAAAGAAAAAGAGCGCGCTCTTTGTAAATTTTGATTTTGTTTCATATTTTCCAAACCTATTGTGTTTTACATATATTTTTTTCCGTGTATCCCACATAAGCAGAAGCAATGTGATAACTTTCGGGCAGGTGAAAATGACGACAAACCGGGAATTGAACCCGGGACTCCTTTATTGATCGCAGGGGCGTTAGCCACTACACCACCCGGTCCCCTTCCACAACAGTACGCTTTTTGCCTTTCACAACTGTACACATTATCTCCAATGTGAAGATGTGTGAACCAGATCTAAACCCTGCATGACATGAGGTCTGGCTGGAAAAGGTGAACACTTGTGGAAGACGAACGAGTGGTGTAGTGGTTAACGCCCCTGCGATCAATGCAGAAGTGCCGGGTTCGGTTCCCGGCCCGTCACAAAGTTATCCTATAATTGTTTTGTTCTGTACTCGCAGTTATTATAATTACAATTCGATGACGATAAATGGTTGAAAAATCAATTAGTCAAGAAAAGCGTAGGCGAGTAAAAGTCAATTAGATGATGTGACGAAACCGTGAGATGGACATCATTGTAACAATGTACAGATTTTTATATATTAGTCAATGAAGAAATGGTTATGAACATGTAAATGTTTCAATTTGTACATCACCTCAAGGACTAAAGATACATGTTACCAGTCATACGCTTCTTTGCTATTCTATAAATTTTTGAAAATATTCCAAAACAAAAATGATCATGCATTCTTTAGGAACGTACATGAATGTACTAGTTCCTCAAAGTACCATAATTTCGTCATTTCGTAATCATTTGCGTGTCAGGAATTTACTAATTGTTATCAAATAACCTCCTTTTAAATTTTTTTAAACAATTCAAACGTATAAAACACATATTTTCGAAACAAGCTGAAATGCTCGAATGGAAAGTTAACAGGGATAGCAACCAAAGGTGAGAGAACACCAGTTGACAAATACGAATCCTCTTGTAGTTTAATAACATTTGAAATAACGCACCCCACAATGGAAATGGGACAAATTCGATTGAGTGGCTTCCGAGTGCAGGGGATGTTTTCATCTCATCTTTTTTGACAGACTTCTTGAGGTCTGTACATAATTTTAGTTCTTTCTTTGTTACCACTTGTACCCAACTGAGTCATTCCAGATGTTTCCACACTTTCTCTGTATTCCGTCGAGGTTTTAAGAATATTGAAACATTGAAAATGTTTGCTTCTAAAAAGCTGAAGGTAAATGGTACGTATTAGTTACTATTGAATTTTACACCTCCAAAATAAAAATAGAAAATGATATAAATATTAACCTAAATTAAAAGCGTTAATTAACTAGCTAACTACAATAATTAATAGTCGATTTCAGAGGCATAAATCATACTTCGAGAGGAATTAGAGCATAAATATTCCTGGATCGAATGTTAATTTATAAAGTATTAGAATTGAATTAATTACAACCATTCAATATCTAACCGATGATTTGTGAAGAAACCATGTAAAATATACATAAACACATGAATATAGTTGAAACACTGTGTCAACAAGCAAACATAGAAATGTAAATAAATGCAGGAAACATGATTGAATCGATGGATCAATGTAAAAACATATAAGTGAGAAGAAATACATAAAACATAATTAGAGCACTTGATTTATTAAGAAATATGTCAATCGAATGAAACATATAAATATTGCTGTAAAAATGGGTTTATGACAAATGTTAGAAAACTTAGTAATAATGTGACTCGAAGAGTCGGAAACGTCAGTTGGTCTTTGGTTAGTTAAAATTGTCTAATGCCAAGAAATCTGTAAACAATACCTGACAATTTACAGAGACAGTTTCTTACTCAGAGCGTGTTGACATCACTTAGCACTGTTGTTCATTTGCGACAACTGCTTGGTTGTGGTGTAGATCACTGGCTATTCCAGTTGAAGATTGATACACTGATTTTACTGTTAATTCAAGACGAACGTATATATGACACCTCGTAGCATGTTAAATATCACTTGTAAGAAATTACAATGAAATATTAATTTAATTCTTGTAATCGAAGAACGGGATATAAAGTGTCACTTGAAAAAAAAATTATAAATTGTTAATAAGGTCTTGTAATTGGAGAGTAGATTGTTAAGAAGTCGCTTGCAACTAATCGCGGTTAGGCGCTGATGCCCGTAGCGAGAGCAACACCTGCACTGAGTGGCGACAGAGCACGGAGCAAACGGCACGAAGTGAACTGTACGAAAGATGGCTTCAGTCTCAGAATGACTTCTTCTTCCTCGATAACATCTACATTCTGTCTTGGCCACTCTCTTTGTTTTGGATTTCATGATTGGTCACAATTTACTTTATTTGTTTGGAATATTTCGTATTTGCATTGTATGACTTGTGCTGTCACTTGTTCGTGCTTTCTAGAATCTCCGCTCATTGTTATCCACTTTGTATTTATGGAACATTCTAGTTCTTGCCCGGGGGAAATGTTTTATGGCACTTGACTAGGGTAGTAGAGTAGCATTGTGGGTATGTAGCATTCTGCTACATCTGCTTATACTGTTTTCTTTGTTACGCCGACGTTTCGATATAATATATACCTTCTTCAGAGTTACCAATTCTGAAAATTTATAACTATGTTTTTATCATCCATAACCATCCTTCACATACTTTTCTCCAAAGAACCACAATCATTTCATAACGTAACTTTACAACTCTACAATTTGCTGGTGGTAAGGATGAGTGCAGATGTAAAGTAATGCTATGAAATGGTTGTGGTTCCTTGGAGGAGAGTATGTGCAGGATGGTTATGGATGATATGAACACAGTTATAAGTTTTCAGAATTGTTTGCCCTGAGTAAGGTATATATTATTTCGAAAACGTTGGCATAACAAAAAAATTGTTTTATTAGGGCCTAAACTCAAAGATATTCTTATTTATTTTATATGGAGGCTGAAAATGTAATCAACGATATACTATTTTCTTTTGCCGTCATCTTCTTTTGTCTATATGATAAGACACATTCTGTTGCTAGTGTATTTCCGAGTTAGCGCCCATCCCTTCCACGATTTTTTTCAGCAAGGCAATTTTTTACCAACATTTCTGAAAAATTCATATCTTTTCTTGGTTTCTAGTAGGGTTTGTCGTTGATTTATATTTAATTATTCAATGTTCTTGTGTTATTTAAAATATGTTACTGTAACATCACACCTCAACTCCTGATGCGATGTTAGTTTTTTTTTGTAGAAGCGGGATCCACATAAATACCACAATTCCTATGGTAGTTTTCGTCGCTGCCACCAGTCCAGTTTTGCAGGCAATCAAACTCACGTGTAATAACAATAAATAACGATTTAATACAAATTAAACAGTAATCTGAATTTACAAATGGAGACAAACTCCCAAAATCATTAATACATTTAATAAACTGTTATTATACAAGTAATACTATCGGAAAGCATTAATTACATTTGGATAAATTTAGTTGAATACAACTAAATAGTAAAAACCCTTAGGTTATCTGAACCTTCAAAATTATAAGTTGTTTTCCCCAACAACTAACTGATACAAGTTACGACACTCGCAACTAGTAATGACTTCATCGAGACTACCGCGGCAGCCTAACGAACATCTGGTCTCCCCGATCTACACTAGCCCCGTCACATCTTAATGCAGGCTAACTCTACTCCCACATAAAGAGTCAAAAGTCTTAGCCCGGTCACTTCTCCCGTGCCGGCGGACTTGTACTTCCCCGTAAAGAGTCTTCGACGATCTTCACTCCTCCCAATATATACTGCGGAGGAAGTCACGTGATCAGCAAATAACCATGCCTTCGCCACCACACCTTGCAAGTTCTCTTTTGGGTCGCCCCTTCGGATCCTAGGAACGCAGTAACTGCGCGGTAGAGGACGAACCGCCATGGGCGTCACCTAGGCGCTCGCAAGCACCTTTTTCAGAGTATCTCATTGTTCTTCACCCACATCCGTCTTAAAATTCTGCGTTTCTGAGGTACACCAAAATTCCAGTGGACCTCGCATAGGTCAACGCCGTAGGCCGCATTCTCCGAAATCAATTTTACCATCGTTAGAAGTGAAAGATAGATGTTCAAACAATACCTCAATAACTGAAGAGGTTTAGGGCATGTCTTAGGTTCGTCGCACTTCCGTCTTATCGCCGACCGGCCACTTTCTGTAAACTTCTTAACAATATTTGGCTTATGAAATGCATAGAAATATTAATATTTTACAAATTGATGGAATGTCTTGGCCCCGACGTTACAGTTACCATCTTTTTCCGTTAAGTTGGCAATCCCATAGGATATGATCTATTTTGTCATGCATCGATACAATATTATATATGAAATGGGTATACCTTTGAAATTTTCGCGAAATTCTATCCCAATGGCTCTAAGTGTTGCCGAATGCGAAAGGGGCACCTCGGAAACCTGAAATTACAAGTATCTTCAGAAAACACACAGGGGTAGAATTGGCGCAAGATTAGTTGGCGGAGCGCCGTACTATTCATTTCGTTCGCTTTATTTGCGTATTATTCACCGAAAAGATATGGCATTTTATCACTCACACAATGTAAACAGATGGATTATCTTACAGCGAGCTAACATTCCGGAGACGATCTTCTGAAGTCAATTCCCGGAAGGCTGCTTAGCCCATGTGTACTTCCCTGTGCGATAACGAACTCTCACGATTAATCCTTCATGTGACCTCGGGTAGACGGATTACCCCTGGTCGAAAAGTAACGACGAAGTGAGATCTTTTTAGTGATACCTGACAGCAGGGGCGGTTTTGACCTGAACTCTTAACAGATAAAATAAAATTCAAGATTATAAATGGCATACGTGTAAAAGTGTTACTAAATTAATAATTGTTATTAATTACAATTGTTATTGTTAGTAATATCAGATTCACAAAATTAATGATACTATATTAATAACTTAAAAAAAACAAATATTATTTTTTTTAACAATAGCTGACTGCAAATAGTTAATTATTTATTTGATGCATTTTATTTTAAGGTGTTGTTTATAAATTGTGTTGTAAAACCATACTTTTTAAACAAAAATTATCCCCAGTTAACCTTTTCCCTTGATTACGGTGTAGATCCGCTACTGCCTGACAGTGAGACGATGGTCGCAAGAAAGGTAGTAGGTGGACCCTTGTCGGTTCCGACAACTGAAATTGCACCAAACGCAAAACGTGACATCAATACACTTCGGAACCTAAACATAGTGGCGGGATAAAGAAAGTATGCCACTAATTATGATTGGCATGTTACATCCATGTATTATTTTCTGGTTCCCATTGTCTCCGCTGTTGGTGCTGTTAAGGTGTTATATTATTGACTGAAGTCAAGTTGCCAACTATTCTCGAAACTTGGAAATATTCACCAAAGTAGTTCTTGTTAATTAATAATTCATTCTACTGATTTTTTTATGTTGGATAAGAACAATTAATTTGTGATTTTAATTCTTGATAATTAGTTTAGACTGTCGTTTGACTCCTTCTTTGACAAGGGTCGCATTGTCTTCAGTCACTTCATAAGACAGCAGTTTCCGTTAGAACAGTATTTTCCACACTTTTTGGTGAATTATTCTTGAAAATGCCCCGTAAGGTATGAAAACTTTAACGTCATTGCATCGTTCCTATTTCCATTTGCTATATTTTAGTATGTTTTTTTCGCTATGTGAAGCTGGTATTTTGGCAGAATATTAAAAAAAACATGAGCCCACGAAAGTTTCTCCATATAAGCTCATAGTAATTTAAAATCAAATTATTATTCAAAAACTTTTGCCGTAATGGTATAAAAATTCATCGTCACTAGATAAAAAATTGTCCATACTATCATTTAATATTTTTTTGGGATACTTACGAGTAGTCGCTCTGACACACATAATACCTGTGCGGACAATTTATTGGTTTTACCTGCGCGTGGTGTGATTCTGTTCGAAGGACCAACGGTACTGACAGTAGAGCATGAAGAAAGGATCAGGAGTAAGATGAATATATCGTGATAAGATGATCCTGGAAAGCCAGCCGAAATGACGTTGAAGGTCGAGTTGAATTGATGTGCTGATGTGCCTTCATCAGTGTCTCGATGCAGGATGAAGGTAGAAGGATGCAGGACCAAGGTTGCAACAAGGAAGTATTTCCAATGAACTACCATTACTCCACGTTAAAGCAGGCAGGACAACATCGAGAATCTTTCTCGACAGATATAAAATCCTGCACTTATTTAAGGTTTTTAATATCCAACTATCAATGTATTTAAGCAGGTAACTTTGTAATGATCATTTAGTTGATGACGGGGGGGGGGCGCTCTCAAAAACTTGAGACCAAAGGGTTTTTTAATTTCCGAGGAGATCTAACGATCCCACTTCATCTTTGCTCATATTCATTTTGTAATTCTGTATAAATTGGGAAATGGG
>NNCF01131712.1:0-11223 GCA_002313205.1 Laupala kohalensis | reverse complement strand
CTGTCCGCCTGTCTCTCTCTCTGTCCGCCTGTCTCTCTCTCTGTCCGCCTGTCTCTCTCTCTCTGTCCGCCTGTCTCTCTCTCTCTGTCTGTCTTTCTCTCTCTCTGTCTCTCTGTCTGTCTCTCTCTCTGTCTGTCTCTCTCTCTGTCTGTCTTTCTCTCTGTCTGTCTGTCTGTCTCTCTCTCTGTCTGTCTTTCTCTCTCTCTGTCTGTTTTTCTCTCTCTCTGTCTGTCTTTCTCTCTCTCTGTCTGTCTTTCTCTCTGTCTGTCTGTCTTTCTCTTTCTCTGTCTGTCTTTCTCTCTCTCTGTCTGTCTTTCTCTCTCTCTGTCTGTCTTTCTCTCTCTCTGTCTGTCTTTCTCTCTCTCTGTCTGTCTTTCTCTCTCTCTGTCTGTCTTTCTTTCACTCTGTCTGTCTTTCTTTCTTTTCTTCCATTATAATGTACAATTCTTATATTGTGTTATATATTGTATTATATATGCTTGTAAAGAATAGCCGAGAAGGCTAACTAAATACTCAGTCGATCTCTTTCTTTCTTTCTCTCTCTCTCTCTTTCTTTTGTTTAGGTGGGTGGTTATTGTTAGAAGTTAGGCCTGTTACCTGGATTTACCAACAATGGACCACATGGAGTTGTTAGTAACAGTAAATAATACTAGTAAGAGTTAGTGATACTAGGAATAGTGCGAGGTGGAATTTCTGAGGTGTTTGTTGAGTATCGTGACCTATGCGGTCCTCAACATTTTTATTATGCATTAAGTTGCTCATGGATATGTTTAATTGATGTTGAGCCTTTGAGAACATAATTTATCTGCCCTCTGGCTGGAATCATAAGATGTGAAGTCTCCCATATTTCAACTCTATATACCATGGGTGTCGATAACAGGTGAGTACTGGTATTGATCGGCTTAAGAATAAATCTCAAAGTATTGATACTTCTCAGAATAAAGTGGTTTTGATTATATATTTTCTTTGAGATCAGATATGTATTTACTTGTATCGGAGTACTTATACATGTATTTATATGTATGACATAAAAAGTATCAATACCAGAAATACTTCGTAGAAATACTAGTAAAATATTTATTTATAAATAAATGAGGAAAACATAGTCTCTCTTTCTGAATAATTTTGAGTATTTATTTACTTGTATAGCAATAATCACTGCCATATATAAGAATTGCAAATAAGATGATACATAAATAACATGGTATTGGATCGATAGTTTTGTTGCATGTGAATATTTAATTGTATTAGATCATTATATTACTGGTTTTAAATTAATATACCAGCCTTATTGAGATGTATCTCGCAAATATTAATACCAAAATTTATGTGGTATCATGTATAAAGTATTGATACCAAATTTATGTGGTATCAATACATGTAAACTATTTAATATATTTAATAACTTTGAGCAAGTAACACCACTCTCTCCTCTGTTTTAAAAACAGCAGTGTAAATCTTGACAACCTGGCTTGGTGCTTCATTGGGTCACAGGCAAGATAGACGGTGACCTCTCACAACGAACCATCCTGAATAAAACAGGAAGGATTACAAAATTTATATTGTAGAAAATCTATCGCTAATAATTAATAAAATATAAGTGGAAAAAAAGAGGGAAACTTACATAATTTTTTGCTATGTAGGTTTGAAATGAAATGGACTCAAGTGATAAGTTCAGAAAAAAGTAAATTAGCATAGGTATTTTAGTGTTATTGTGGAGATTAAAAGTATGTATGTACAATTGAAAAGTATACAAAACTGAAGTCTTTTATACAGAGATTTCACTGTAATTTTATGCATCCTTTGTACCTTTGTTTATGGTGGTGGAAATTTAATTTCAGCTATTATATTACAGCCACTTATAAAGTATTTAATCTACTATGAATAATTTTTTCAAAGATTTTGGTACTAAGTTTTCACATTTATATCATTCACATCTGCTTTCTCTTTCATTTCCATTACAGATTTCTTAAATTCTAAACTCCTCTCTTAATTTAATAAATGCTTACAGGATAGATTGTACGTATTTGTTTATTGTTGTAGAAGCAAAGAAGAATGAAGAGTTGAAAATGTTAAGAGAAACCTTGCGGGATGTAAAACTTTCTGATGATGAAGATCCTGTAGAACAATTAAATTCTTCTTCTACTTTTTTAAATTCCAAAATTGGAGAACTGAGAAGAATTAACGATAATCTTCATGAGAAGTGTTCTACTCTTCAAGATGAGAATTATGAACTGAATGAGAAGGTATTCTTATGTGATTATTTTTATGTTTCAGAATGACTCACAACATGACCTAAGTTTAGCTTTCAATTTTGTTGTAATCAGTGGTTTGGAATAGATTTATATTACCAACTACATTGACTGATGATAAATCTAAAGATGATAAAGATATAATATAATGATAAATACCCTCTTGATAGCTCAGGGCTGGCGCGCTCACTTGCTACGGAGATAACCGGGGTTCGATTCTCAGTTGGTTACTTCTGATAACATAGTTAAGAACAAATAATATCAGGTTTTATAAGTTTAAAAAATAATATAAACATTAAATGTGCAAACAGGCAGCACAAACTCATTTTTGCATGTTTTGTAAGAAATAAAGAAAGGTTCATAATGTACAATTGTATGTCTAATAGGGTAGTTCCTTCCTAATTGCATGTTTGTCAAACTTTTACACCTTTATAAATTTTAAATCACATTAGTAATTTCATTCTACTTATTAACAAAATTCAAGTGCTGTATAATTTATCTACCAAATTAAAATTTTTATGTTCCACCATTCTGCAATCTCTGTCCTTGAGCTTAACTGGCTGTCTCCTTAAAGTGTGGACTCCATGTTTGTTCTATTGATAATTTGCAAATAAAGTGATAAATTTGTGGAGCAAAGCAATATAATTATTATATCACTTGGTGAATTTTGACCAGATTATTAAAAACTGATACCTTTTTGGGTATTTATAAATGATCTTTATCTTCCTGGAAATTTTAAACCATTGGTCGTAAAAGACTTACTTCTGTATACCGTGGTGAAGATATGAAATAAATACTTCTGGGTGGTACTAAACTTATAAAATATAAGATGTAAATACTTTAAAATAATACATTTAAAACCCCAAAAGTCAGCCTCAGATAAATTCATATAATTCAGATTTGTCACTACTACTTCAACTTCTAGTGACCATTTTGACAAGAAAGATGTGTATGTTTTGGCTTTTCCAAAGGTTATTGGTAAATGAAATGAATGTTTTATTTATAAAATACATGCTTAAAATAAAAATAGTTTTGATCTTTGTGAAGTCATTTATTATTGAATTGGATTGAAAATTGTGTTGCAATTAGTCAAAATTATTTTTTGGAACAATTTTCATAGTAGTAGTGAAAACACCACTAATATATTTTATAGCTTTGGAAAGCTATAATAGACTTCTAAATGCTACTAAAATTTGTGACTTTACTTTCTAATACCCTTTGGAAACTAGTAATTAACATACAAAAATTCACCATTTTGGTTTAACTACATAACTACAGTGGAGCCTCTTCAACTCGAAATCCTCTCTAAGACGAAGAAATTGCCATTCCGTTCTGTTGAAGTACAAAGAACTCTACAACTCGAATCATTTAGATGCTATAACTCGAACAGAATATGATTTCTCTGTGATGTACTATCCATACATATCACGCTCTCTAACTCGAACTACAAATCTAGCGGACTCTATAACTTGAAAAAGCAATATGTAAACTTTGCGGCCTCTGTAAATCAAAATTCTTTTTGCAAGACTCTTTAACTCCAAGTAATATTTTTGTTGTCGTCAATAACCAATTCCAAAAAATTATTTCGTACTTTCGTTGAAAGATGTAGTGATATTGATGACAATATATTTAGTGCCTTGTTTGCAATTGAAAATACAATTGAATTATCAATTGTGTTAATTCCTTGACTCAAAAGAAATTACCGATTTCTTTTAATACATATTTTCAAGTTGTTCCTTTACCATAAAATAATCTTTATACATGTAATTATGTACAATACCAATGTAGTAAAATAAATCTGTAAGTTGAAATTTTATTTTCTCATGACTATAACTTGAATAACATATGCCTCTATAAGTTGATATTGATATTGTTAAATGCCTTATCTCCAAGTCCTCTATAACTCGAAAACTCGTTAATTCAAAATTATAACCTTTCCCTTGAAGTTTGAGTTAAAGAGGCTCTTTTGTATTTAAAATACTTCAATGCAGCTAGTAAGTATGTTTAGTATTCAAATTATGAATGTTTATTTCCCAATTAATGTATAAATGGGTCTTTAACTAAAATGTAATCTTTATGTTAAATGTAATTCATACCTTGAGCTAATAGTTATTTGAGTTGCAACAATTATGTGACTGTCCTATGTAAAACTAGACTTTCATTTTTACTCTTAATTGTTGTTTAGATTGTAATTAAATCATTATCAGAGAAAACTTATTTCTTTATTGGGTTGAGTAAGAGATCGTATCAGGCATTATGAATCATAATACCTCATGATTTATGATCAATCAAAAGCACAAGTATAATTTCAAAACATGTTTTATTAATATATTTAAATATGTTCAGAATTTGATCCATACTCCACCCTATACTTCCTTTGCCATATCTGTACCAATCCAATTAAGGAAATTATGAAATTATACTGCCTAAATTTTAAGGGGATATTTATCAGATATATGTATTTTTTCTTATAAGTTTCACCATAGCAAAAAGCATGACCACTCTTCTTTTCACAATTTGCTCCACAGTGCAGTAAGAAAAAGGAATAATTACAATTAAATTGCACTAACTACTGAAGTAATTTATTTTGTAGAATCCTAAACTCAGTACCTAAACTTAAGGAAAGGATACCCAACACAACACTTCACAACAAGTCTTTAAAATTTGGACATAATACTAGAATTCATGTTGATTCAAAACATGTTTCAATTTTTTGATTCCAGGATTCATGGTCACAATTATATATATATAGAAAAAGAAATTGTGGTCTTGATGTAAACAATTGTTTAACAAGGTTTTTATGATAGATGCCCTTTTCATGTTTATACTAGTCTGGTTTTATCTATTCCTTCTGGTACCTGGAAAAAGAAAAAGGTTTACAAAAAAATAATTATGAATTATATTTTCAAATTTTTTTTAAGAAGTTGATTTTCAGGTCAGTCTTGGTTTTAAAACAATTTTATCTTTCCGATGATGTTACAATTTGTTTTTGTAATCCAAAATGGGGTATCTAAATTGAGTGGAGATTCATAGATCTAAGTTATAACTAGTATTAGGTGACGGTGAGATATAGGCTTGTTTAATGATACCACAAGATGTCATAGTGGTTTCATCCTAATTTCTTCAAATATTTTTTTTTACTTTTTTCTAGATCTTTTCCCCTTCCTTAGTTTATTCCCAGCAGTTGATCTAATTACCTTGTTGTGGATTGATGGAATTCCATTTCAAATGTAGGTGGAGTGTGCTGTCTTAGTTTTTAAAGTATAATCTGTGACTTGTATGGACCTTAATTTATTTTCACAGGTTAATTTGTTGGTTAACCAACTTTCTGACTGGAAAAAGAAATCCCACAGTTTTGAAGAGTTATACTGTGATACTCAGGAAAAACTTGAATTGAAATTAAAGGAATTCACTGTATTGATGGAAGAGTTGGTTGAAATGAGAGAGGATAAGAAGAATGTTGAGAACAATAAAACTGACCTTGACGCTACTGGTGAATGGGATTACTTTGAAGTTCTACCTGCAGCTGTCTCAGGTACAATTATTTTACTTAGTGCAAAATGTAATAATCATGGTATGATTAGGAATAAGATTTTAAATTGGCTCTGAATTATCTACATTTATGTAAAGAAGAAAATAACCAACTAACGAACTTCAATTCATTGATTCATACTATATTTTGTTTTGAAAAATGAAAATTAATGTTTCTTACCATTGTTAACCTTGTAGTAAATGCTTCATATTTTGTGACTAGAGAACACATGGTCCATGGGGTTACATGTTTTTGAACTTCTTTTATTTTTGTTAGTTGAAATATCTGTGTAAGCAAGAAATAATTTCTTAATCCTGCAGTTAGTGTGGCAAAATAATGTATCATACTTAGTGTGGCCGGTCTCCCATATCAATTTTTTTTAGAGGGGGGGGGGAATGTAGAGTAGAACATAAGTATGAATAGAACAGGCACTAGATCCGATATGAAGAAAAGAAAAAAAAGTGTTACATCCATAATTATTTTCTAGCTGGAACACATTGATAAGAGTATTAGTCAATGGGATAATTTGTCACTATTTCAACAGCAAACACTGTTAATTTTTCATTTTATTGAAGAAAATTCACTTTGTCTTAGCATAATATTTTAATGTGTTTAAGACACAATAAATCTCTTATATTTCTCTGCAATGGTATTTTGTTTTCCTGTTTTCCAACACATCTTTGGTGTCTTTCATATGCTCACGCTGGATTGTCCCCTAGCTTCATTTCTAGCTTACATATTTTGTTTGAGAAAAGGATTGTTTTGCTACATTTCACCTAATACGTTGAACTAGTTGACCACAGTTAAGTTCTTTCTCACATACAGGTTGAATCTCTCTCCCAACTACGTCCCTCGTACTAGTGGCATACTTGGTTCTTCTCGCTGCTTTAACTAGTGTGTGGCCTGTCTTGGGAATCTTTTCACTGGATCTCCCCTGTGTTATTTTTTCCACACAACTGTTCACAAGAAATATAGTTAGAGCAGGTACAACAATGTTCTGCTTACAAACTTTGGAGGATGGAAAAGTAAAAAGCATTGTTGCTTCAAGCAGTCTCAGAGACCATGCCATATTGATGAAGGGTTAACGATAATAATATTCATTCATCCATCCATGCATCGATTATTGAATTATACATGCATTAAGAGACATTGAAAAAATTCATAGTTAAAATTACATTAAAATGTCAAACTAAAAATTCAACGTAATTTGCCTTGAAAAATGGTCTCACAAGCTGCATTGATCTGTACATGTATGGTTTAACCCATAGTTGCAATCTAGATTATTTTTTACAACTACCTTTTTATTTTATTGATGATGAAGGCAAGAAATTTGTAGTAGTTTCATCATGACCACACCCTTACCACCAGTGTTGGAATGACACTTCCATTAAAAAATTACACATCAAATGAACCAATTTTTTTGTGATTTGTCACCCTTTGTCACAGACTTTGTTAATATTTTATGTTCGGCTCCATTTGGCTCGGATCTTAATCAATACTGACAAGCAGGATACACACAGTACTAACATAATAAGCTCATGAAAAAACAAAACATGGATGACAAAGATTACAGATTGCCAACCTAAATCCAATACACTCTCTTAATCTTGCGTTTAAATCACACCCATGGCTTTAATACATCTCAGATGATCACAGTTATCTAAACTCTAGTAAGTACATCTGCAGACATTTCTCTGTTAGATTTATGGCACAATATCACCTCATTTTTACATAGGTCCAGAACATAATGAAACCTAACATTAATATGTTTGGTTCTCTTATGAGATCCCTGATTTTCAGTCAACTTTTAGGCATATTATCATTATACATCAACATAGCACCAGATCAAACTGAAATCTGCTTAGGAACACTGCTTCCGTAGAGGCATGAGTTATACTAACATCCTGTGCTTCGGTACTAGACAATGCAATTATCTCTTGCTTCCTCCTCTCCCAACTAATTGTTCCTTGACAAAGACTAAAAACATTTCCAGAAAATGATTTTCTTCATTCATAATTACTACCAAAAGTAGCATCTCAATATCCAACAACATCGCAATCACACTTTGAGTAAACAACTCCATATCTCATAGTCACTTTTAAATACTTAAAAATCCTCTGTACAGCATTCCAGTGCTCTTTCTCATGGCTTGAATAAATAAACTTTATTGTCAAAAAGCAGTTGCAAACTGCATATGACCAGGGGGGGTGGGAGTGCAATAAACTAAGTTAGTCACTGGAGATAAGCAAGGGACCATCCCATCAATTCTGATCAAGGACCCATGGGCAGTGGCAGATTTAATATTTACAAAAGAAATTATTTAATAAATACCTACTGTTATCCATTTATTATTCAAAATAAATTGTAGATATTAGAGCAGTAAAAATTCGATATAAATAAAACAAAAATATTAATGAAATTCCCGCCCTAGGAAAATCCGTCACTACCCGGAGGAAAATCCGGGCCGGGATGGGGCTACAGAGATAATGTACACAACCATGCCAAGGTTGCGTACAGTTAGAAATAAACTATTAATAAATAAAGAGAGCAAAATCAACATGCATGAAAATGGATAATTAAATGGATAATTTAATCAATATCTACAGTACAATAACAATGGCGTAATAAAGTATAAGAGATATTAACATCATTTACATCATCCAAAGTCATGTGGAAAACAATATTTATTAGGAAATTGAAACACTCATTAACTTTTTATTAAAATCTGTAAATTCTTTTGCATTATAGAAACAAAAGCACATTAAAAAGCTTTTAACTACGGATTTAAAGAGATTAAATTTATTTGTATCTCTTAGATTTTGGGGCAGGGAATTATACAAAATTATTCCTGAATGATAATTTACGGTATATGCAATATTTGGCCGAGTACACAATGAGAAGTACAATAAACCTCCAATATTCTGCTGATATGGCACAATCTTTACTCTTAGTTAACAACAAACTGCACTCTTTAGTCTTGATGTTCATACAGTCCCGCATCCTAAACTTTGACAATAATTTCTCACAATATTTTGTTTGGTCTAACTTTTGTTCTTGTTACTCTTAAGCACTCTGTTACTTGTACTAATCTGGGGTAGAAAAATTCTTTGACAAAACTATCTTCAATTTTTCAACATGACGCGTCATTAAAGAAAATTAAAAAATCATCTACATACGATGCAACTATTACAAGTTTCTTTCCTTTCTTCCACACATAAACACAAGGTTCATATTTTGACTGATCACGATCGATGAGACTTGGTTTGTTTCTTATTCACCAAAAAATAATCACTGACATACCTTGAAAAATTATCAACCAAAGTTAGCACATATTTTGCTCCACCAAAAAGGCTCACACAAATCTGCATGAACAAGATCTAACACTTGGTGATACTAAGTGAGGAAAAATGTCTCGTGTGTTTCCCCAAAGCACAAGAAATACATATTTCTGTAGATATATCGGTAAATTTGACATCTTCACGATGATTGTTCTAAAACTTTATCTTTTGACCGCCAACATGACCTAACCTTTGATGCCATAGGTTGTCATTTTCAACATTAGTCAAAGGACAGATTTTGCTACTGGTTTACCACCCAAGTGACAAAATCCATTCATTCTACTTCCAGTACCTAGCACTGAACCCGTCTATCACTGAACACTATCATTAACATAAAAAAAAAATTTACAGTTTGTTGAAGTGAACAACACATTTATGCCATGATCAGTACACTGACTGACTAATGACCATGTCTCGCTCAAACCAGGAATATAAAGCACATCAGATATTTTGCCAATTGAACAACTTGAAAATTTTAAATCTCCTGTACCAGCAACTTTCAACTTCTCATTACTACCAACAATAACACTCTGATAGTGTTCCTGGTCTTTGTAATTTACAAGCTTTTTCTTTTCTGGTGACAAGAGTCCCTCAGAATCATAATCTGTTACAATTGCTCTATTAGGCATTTGAGTAGACAAAGAACACAAAAAGGTTCTCTCAGAATTTTTTTTTCTTACTTTAATGATCTTCTCTTCTTTTCAGCTCCAGTTTTTGATTCCTTTGGTTTAGGACAGTCCTTGATATAGTGCCCCATTTTGTGAAATTGCCAACACCTTTTGAGACATGTCAACCTCAGACTTGTCAATAGACTTGTCACTTTTCTTATCTGGGCGTTTCTTCTTCAAGAAGAAAGCAGCATGATCACCCGACTCTTCATTAGTAAGATCTCTTTGACTATCATCCAGGAGTTTACTAATCACAGTGTCCAATACCATGTCATTTTCCCCAGCACAGTATCATGACTAGGCTGTCAAACTCACTTGGTAGTCCTTGGAAAATCATAGCAATTGGGTACTTGTCTTTAATTTCTTCTCCTAGACTTCTCAAATTTGATCTTGAGAGGTTATGTGGTCAATATACGACTTCATATTTGAGAAATCTTGATACTTTGCTAGGCTCATAGTTCGCATTAGGTGGACATAATGCCTGTGTCCCTTGGTCTCAGACTTCCTCTAGAGCAATTCCCAAACCTCTTTAGCTGTCTTCCTGGACAATGTATTGATAATTTTGGGGGTCGACCATTAGGCAGAAGCCGGCCANCGGCCAGAGCACATTCCTTGCGGCGCTCCTTGCCATCAGCCGTATTGGTTCCCAACACAGCACTCCAGAGTCCTTGCAGTGAAAATAGTTAGTCATCTAGAAACACCAAGTTTTGTAGTCCTCTCGCCCTTTCAACTTTGCAATGCGAAGTTACAGGGTTCCATAGCACCAGGTTCCCTCATCTTGAATTATTGCATTACCGGCGACTACAACCAAATGTACCTATCGCGTCTCGAACACAAAAAGAAACACACTCTTGACTATTACAAATAACCGGTTCTTGACCCATAACCTGTTATAATTATATAGCATTGGCTGTTAACTAATCCAGTAATTAGGAGTGATGGCAATTAAAACAAGAAATACACACTTTCCTGTCGGCTTGGGTCTTTAATCGATACTGCTAGAAGCACGATACATACAGTACTAATATAATAAACACATGTAAAACAA
Source organism: Laupala kohalensis (assembly GCA_002313205.1). NCBI lineage: Eukaryota > Metazoa > Arthropoda > Insecta > Orthoptera > Trigonidiidae > Laupala > Laupala kohalensis. Next base: position 385 of record NNCF01131712.1, on the reverse strand, counting down.
AACATGGATGACAAGGATTACAGATTGCCAACCTAAATCCAACATTCATTGGGCGTGATATTTCTTGAGATATGGAGGGTCAAACTTTTGAGAATTTCCATTGACAGTACATTTAAGATACATTTCTATATGCACATCAAACTTCAAAACATTGTAACAAATTATCGAAAAGAAACATGGACTTAATGATTTGTATACATATCAACTAAAACATTTGTTGATGAAAAAAATATTATAAAAAATATATTATTCTACTATCTGATTTCCCGGCATTTGCCTGGGATATTTTTTCGAGTAATTTTCTTTTTCTCAGGAAAAAATAAAATCTATCCATATTGTATGATTGAAATACTTTTATTTACTTTTTTTTTTTTTTTTTTTTTTT
>NNCF01131710.1:364669-403684 GCA_002313205.1 Laupala kohalensis | reverse complement strand
ATTGTAACAATAAATCGTGAATTTAGTGTTTTTTCAACTCTTATGATTTTTAAACACTATACACAGAATAATCTATAATTCGATAATTATTTGTACATGTAAATTTTTTGCGTTAAATTACAAACATATTGACATTCTATTAGTGTTATAACTCGTAGCTATNATCTTATCTAGGAACTTTTGCTGAAATTTTTGAATCCGCCTCTGCCTTAGGGCCCTTGATCGGAATTGATGGGATGGTCCCTTGCTTGCTTCCGGAGAGTAAATTAGTTTATTGTCCTCCACGTGGTCATACGCAGTCTGTACTGTTTTTTGACAATAAATTTATTATAATTATTGTTATTATTATTATTATTACTACCCGAAGCAAAGCAGTGTTAAATCAAGACAAGTAAACTTTATTTGCCCTATTTTGATTGATATGATAAATAGCCGCCACTTTTGCTTAGCTCGAGTTTCTTCTCTTATTTTTTTGCGATTGGCATGAAGTTTTTCTTCGTTTGGTTTTAAATTCGATTTGGATAAAAATTCTGTGTGTGTGTAAGGATTCCTGCCGATACCGATTATACAACTGCCGTCGAAAGGGAAGGTTAAATGTTCCATGAATAAATTGAAATTAAAACTTTGAGAGCTTTTTCTTGGAAATGGCTGGCTATTGCACTTTCTTACTTTGACAATCGTTGATCCTACTTAGGGAATACTACAATCCTACAAAGTCCCACCCCTTAGTCAATTTCCCAATTGTGACCTCCCTTTAGTCAATTTCCCAATTGATAGTTATTTAGAAAGACTCCGCGACAGCTTTTTTATGCGATTATAAAAGTAACTTCATAAATAAATATGGATGAAAAATAAACTTATTGTCAAAAAGCAGTTGCAAACTGCATTTGACAACGCGGGAGCTAATAAACTATGTTACTCTCAGGAAACAAGCAAGGGGCCATCCCATGTATGCCGATCAAGGGCAGTAGCGGATTAAATACTAATATTTTTTTTTCAAAATGAAATACGTATTGTTAATTTTTTATTCCAAGGTGAATCGTTGATATAGTGTGCAGTCGAAATTCGATATTTATAATAAAAGTATTAAGTGACATTCCCACCTTAGGAAAATCTGCCACTACCCGGAGAAAAACCTGCACCAACTTCTTATTCAAATATCGTGGGTAAGGGCCAAAATTTTATTACGTATTCAATGACCAGAATTTTTCTTTCATTAAAAAATAAAATACTGCCTTAAACCGGTGTGGTCCAAGATATTCTACTAAATACAATATATTTAACTTATTCTTTCAGTAGACCATTCAATTGTTGAAACGGATTTTTCGATTCATTTTTGTTTGTATTGATGTTGGTGTCACTGCCATGCCAACGCTATATTCTTTTCTGTGCTCTAGCCATTTTGTGCAACCGTAAGAACTTGTCGTCAGCTGAATTATTTCTATTATTGATTGGAGTGATTAATCATGTTTGCAGTTCGACGAATTGTGAATACACGCGCTCCACTTCAAAAATGGAATAACAATGGAAGTGGAAGGGAAATACCAAAAAGATTGTACAGACCTTGCGATGGTAATGTCATTTCTGGCCCACCGGCTTATTGTCCACCTTTGGGAGTAAGTATATGAGAACATTTGTGTGTCTGATCCTTCATGTGAACCAGACCTGTGTACACCCTGTTGACCCCTGAGTTCTTATTGAGTCAGAGACGTAAATTTACCACTTATGTCTAATGTTTTTAGCAAAGAATTGCCATGGCTATGGTTTTGATCGGTGGAATAGTGGCTTATCCCATTTGGGTTATATATCATATACCTAAATACACCCAAGAATAAAAAGAAGATATGTGTATAAAGATGAATAGAATCTATGTATGAAGTGAAAACTTGTAGATGAATAAAGCTCTTGTTTCTTCGAATTTCGTTCCATTGTTTTATTGCTTGATGCCTACAGAGGGACCTACTGCGTCTTGGGTTTCTTTAAACAAAACAAATTTGGAAGGTACTATAACGTAATACGTTTTCATACCTTTCACATAGTAGTAGCATCTTCAAACATATTGCCTCTTACGTAGTATGCTGAGTAATTAGTAAATATAATGTAATGAATGCATTTTATTTCATGATGTTTTATTTAACTTATTCTTAGACAACTTATTACCAGCCCGAGCCTGACTGCGTTTAAATTAATGCAATTCTGCATTTATTAACATAGGCTCACAGGCCCGTGGCAACATCACCTAAATTACAAAGCCTTCGTACTGATATAACAATAATATGGTGAACGCAGTAGGTAACTCAATTGAGAAATGCGTGTTCTTTAATGTTTTATGGGCGTGTATCGGTGTTGTCTTTTTAAATTTCGTTTTTATAAATTATAATTAAGAATTTAAGCTCCCACATCTACGAAAAAGTGCAATTCCCACGAACATTCCTGGAGTTGTACTTATCTGATGTTTTGTGAGGGAGAGTGCCGAGGAAAGATGAATTTTTCGTGAAAATCGACAGGAATAATAATAAATTTATTGTCAAAAAAGCAGTACAACCTACGTATGACCATGTGGAGGACAATAAACTAATTTACTCTCTGGAAGCAAGCAAGGGACCATCCCATCAATTCCGATCAAGGGCCCTAAGGCAGAGGCGGATTCAAAAATTTCAGCAAAAAATCCTAGATAAGATAAAAAGTTAGCTACGAGTTATAATACTAATAGAATGTCAATATGTTTGTAATTTAACGCAAAAAATTTACATGTACAAATAATTATCGAATTATAGATTATTCTGTGTATAGTGTTTAAAAATCATAAGAGTTGAAAAAACACTAAATTCACGATTTATTGTTACAATAAACACGCCCCTAGACAAAGCCTAGAGAACCTGTATAAGAAGTCCGCCTCTACCCGCAGGAAAAACGGAGAAAAACCCGGGCCAGGATGTGGCTACAGAATTAATGTACACAACCGTGCCAAAGTTGAGTATACATAAAACTAAATTAATGTGAGCCATAAGACAACACAATAATGCAAGAAAATAGTTTGTGAAATTGTTATAAGTTATTTAAAAAGTGCTACAGCAATGGCGTGATAAAGTACAAGACGGATTTAACTTTTATTAAAATCAATAAATTCTTTTACAGTGTAGAAGCACTGGTGCAGGAGGTAGTTTTTAACCGCGGATTTGAAGAGATTCAATTTCATAATATCTTTTATACGAAAGGTAATTTTAATTACCTAGAAAAGAGAAGATAAATCCGAATTCAAATCATTAAGTGCATATTGTATAAAGAATATGTAGTCATACTATTCAGTTTCTGATTTATTAAGTCCCTTTTTGGCCGCGTGGCGGTCATCATCAGGGCCAATCAGGGCTCTAATGACGTTGGCGAGCCCTAAAACCCGAAGAAGAAAAAAGCTGTCATCAGTGTTGGCTCCATTGATGAGACGGGTGGCGAATGCAACATTAAGTGTGTGTCTAGTGAATAACAAATTTTGTGACAAATTTACCATCGTTTTGAAGACTCATGATTGTAGTAGGCAAATTCATCTTTCCTCGGCACTTAGTTAGGCCTTCTCCAATATAGAAGTACTATGGTTGTGTAGATGAAAAAATGTTATTTTTACCAATCGAGAGAAATTGAATGGTGTACAATTTACCAAGAAGAGTGGATTGAATGCATGAAACTTTTAATATCTAAAATAAATAATTTTTTGTAAAATGTATTGTTTTTAACAAAATGTTCCTGTGCTGTTAATGAAATGGAATTTATTATTAGGTATTCATATTAAGGATCTAAGCTTGTATTTTAAATTTCTCAATTTTTTTAAGTTTGCGATAAAAAAAAAGCTGTCATTAACTTAACGCAGTCAGTGAGTGAACTTAATTAGAAGGCCAACCTGCGGATACATTTTAAACCAACACTAAGGCTTTATAATTAATGTGGCGTTACCCGAGGGCCGTTTAGTTCATTATCTCAGAGTACGCCCTCAGTTTAAAAAAATCGAAAACAGTAAACGGGAAAGATGAGAAATAAATTTCCAATACGTGTTCAGGCGTTGCTAGGAAAGTTGAAGTGGTGACCAAATTGCCAAGGGGCTCTGTTCATGAGAAATTTGGTCATTCAGCGCCTTGTGTATGAGAGATGAGTCAAAAGCTGCAGCGAAAGATTTAACTCCGTAAAGTTAGCACCCCCACTTTTAAAAATCGAATTAGAAACATGCCAATAATTACGAGATAATTTTGAACTAGCATTAAAAATTTTGAGCTCCATCGGAAAGAGCTCAAGTTGAATTTTTAAAAAGAGGGCATGCCAGCTCTACATAAAGTTAGCACTTCACTTTCTCAAATCTAATGGGAAACATGCTTATGATTATGAGCTAGTTTTGAGCTAACTTTAAAATTTTTTAGCTCTGCCGGTAACTCTTCAAAATGAAGTGTTGTCAGTTACGTGTGTATCTAATTACGAGTGCTAGCTAACACTTCTTATGTAGGGTATTCGTACGTCAATCTTTTATGATGTTCTTGAACTGTTTTCTTGATAGTGGAGTGAAATACGTGTATAATTTTTGTATACAATGTGTTATTTATGTTAATGTAAATACCAACTAACATTTGTCATCTACTTCAAATTGTAATTGTATTGTTGAACTGTTTTCATTACTGTCGAGTAGAGCTGTTGTAAGTATCTGAGCATTGTCGATGAGATTATTTTCTTTAGTGTTACAATGAAGGTTAGTTTCATTCTGTTTTTTGGACTCACAGTAACGTTGTCTGCAGTCTTTTGTTATTCATTTGTGATAGTATTTTGGAGATTCTTAGTGCCGTAGAAATCTGGCAGATGTGATCGGCCGATTCATTTTGATCTCCTGAATACTAATTTTTAGAGCGATTCATGGGTTATAAAGCGAGTAATCGCATAACCAATTCTTCAGTTTTTCAATTCAATTGNCTGAATACTAATTTTTAGAGCGATTCATGGGTTATAAAGCGAGTAATCGCATAACCAATTCTTCAGTTTTTCAATTCAATTGACATGGCTTCTTACGAAGATATGATCTTCCGAATATTTTTGATTATAGCGAAAGAATTAACAGGGAGAAATGAGTAGTTAACTTTAGTTATAAAAAAGGTTTGAATTAACAATAACCGTCGAAAACATGGACTGAGGTGGGTTATTAAAGATATTGATAAATTTATGTCGAAAAAATACAAAATTCTATGGTCTCAAACTTTAGATCTTACATTCGGTCTTGTCAAGATGTGGCATTGTTGCACGTATACACGTTCATGAGGTGCATTTGTCGGAACAAAAAAGAAACAGGAACCTCAATGTAACGACTTCGAAACAAAGAGACATACATCCACTATAACTTACAGAGAAGGATTGCTATTAAAAATTTGATATTAAAAAAAACATGAATAATTATGAATGGCAAGTGTCTTCTTCAAAAACCTTACTATTAAAACTTCTGAAATATTTTTCTCCAAGTTTTTTGGTATAAATGATTATAAATTCAATTTCATCCAAAACTCGTGTTTTTCCACAGCACTATGCACCATTACCAATAAATGAAACGACAACTTTTTCGCTTCCTCGCATTATTTGCACGCACCTCAATTTGATTGCAGTGCTGATAGGGAAGTATATCTATGATTTTCATATCTTTATTCATTTCATACTCCTTGAAAATTCTGTGTTGTTAATATTCATAGTAAAGTAACTCTGCATATTTATTGCAAGTAAACACAGCTTTCAGTGAAACAAAACAAATATCTATTGTTGGACATATTGTAAGGAAATTAGTGAATTTCGTTGTAAAAAATCAGTAATGCGTTTAAAATGTTGCATGAAAAATTGTTGTGAAATAAAAAATTATCTTAACCTTCCCTTACATTGTAAAATTATCGCATTTAATTATAATTTAATTCTTTGAGAACAATCACCCATATGAAATTAATCAATGAATAGATACAAATTCTCACGGCCAACTTCATACATGTTTTGAGACTTAACCATGACTAATTGAAAGATACATGGAGTTAAAAATCTAATTAATTTATAATGATCTTTGGTTTTGACCTTTTAAAGACCGTAAATGCGGATGTCAATCTTAGCTCAAAACAATAAATAGTTCAAAGCAAATAACATCAAATGTGTAGGAAAATTATAAAAATCTGAGTGCCTCATGTATTCAAGTTTGGCAAAGCAATAAAAAAAATGCATCTTTGCAATGTAAATAAAACACAAATACATACTTTAGCTAGTCAATCACAAAAACTCGTATCATACATTAATGATTAAAAGCTGTTTTGACAAATACAACATAACATGCTCACGAGTGAAGCATTTTCTCATTATTACACTTGAGATGCAGATTCAAGTAAGTTCACTAACATCCATTTTTAAAAATTTCATTTGCACATAAGCACACTGCACTTGAAACCCATGTTTCAGTGTCAATTATATAAATTATATGGTATTCATGGGAAATCCCAATAGGATGATCCAGATGTTCATCTCCGTTCAATAATATTCTAGTTCTCAAGGTGGCTTTGGCTTAGCTCTATGAACAACATAATCAAATGCTTATTTGTGAGTCAGTTTTTTTGCCTATTTGTGGTTTAAAATGTTACTTATTATTGAAATATTTACCTTTTTGTAATTTTCTTCTATAGGAAACATTTTGAGGAAATTTTTACATAAGTTTCAAGTTTGTACGAGTAGTAAATATGAGTGTTCCATTTTGATTTTCAAAAGCGCAACATTTTAAACATAGGGATTAATAGTATACGGGATTATGTTAGTTTTCAAATGTTACAAAAGGAACAAACTTTTTTTTTTTAATTCGAAGCACATTTTTTGTTAATGAAAAATGGCTACTCTAATATAGAAAAATCCTGTTTCGTAATCAAACATTCACATTTTTATATTCTGTGATATAAAAAAAATTAGAAGGCACGTAACTTAAAAAAATATAATAATGAAAAAGATTATAAAATAGAAAAATTTTCATTGAACTAGGAATATAAATCAAAAGAGGGGTAAAAACTAAACTTACATAATGCCAACAAAGCTTTTTATTTCAGCACAACAATATAATGAATAATAAGTATAATAATACTGTATATATGGAGAAAACTGGAAATGTTTTACTCAAAAGAGTGACAAACAGTATAACCTTGATCATGCTGTAAAATACAGCTATGATTGAATATTTGATAATTTAACAATATAGTACATACGCAAAAATACCATGCCCTTAAGAATACCACTTACCAAATATTTCTCATAATATACACAAGCAACATAACTCATGAAATGTACAATTACATGACTACTTTGAATTATGCCTATACACAAATAATACATCTCTTGCACAGCATGTAAAAAAGAGAGATGAAATGGGATATACTTTTCATTATATTTAAATATTAAAAGCTACAACAGAAAAATTATACCATATCATAGAGAAATCACTTATGGTGTATTATTAAAATTTGCAGACAAATTCAAATAGGTTACCCCACAAAGCAAAATGAACAAAGCCCTAGTTACAGAGCAAAGCAAATAATCACAAAGCACATAAAACAATAGTCATATCACAAATGTAAAGTAAAGGAGATTATATAATACATTTATACCAACATAAAAATATAAATGTCTTAATTTAAATGCAAGATATGTATGAATAGAGAAAAATAATCCCATTTTAGATATGAGTACCACAATTAGTTCAAACATAATCAGTACATTTACACCAAGATGAAATTTGAATCTTAGTTAGAATATTCCTTCGCACGGTATCTTCACGCAGTACACAGTAAATATTTACAGGTACACTAAAATGGGAAGAGCCAGGGCTCTCTAATCAATTTTAGATGTAAGTTTTAGTCATTTAAAATAAAAAACAATGGATTGTATTTCTCACACATGTAGTTCATGTGTACATAGCCAAGAGCTTCAACAAACTTCAACATTATTCTGTTGAGACACTGAAATGGACATCTAAATCTTGTAGAACTACATAAGGTGGGCTAAACTACATGGTGTCTAATGTGTCTGTGGGAGACACACCAATAAGAAGAAATTCAAAAGTTTTAGGCCACATGATGTTACATTTTTTGTAAGTTTTATATTTTTCTGAACTGAGTTTTGACTTTCCACTTCTCTCCTAAAGTCTTTCCGACTATTAACACATGGCATCATTCACACCTTGATCGCATTCGCGCACTGGCATGACTGTGGTCTTAATGGGAGGCATAGTCTTACAATGTCACCTTTCGGTATTGTGCTTTTGAAATTTTTTCAAGTAATCTAAACTAATCTACATAATAATAACACAGTATCGTAAAGTACCTCCCAATATTTTGTTTATTTTAATTTTCATCACACAACCATCATTTTCTTTTTAAAATAATAATATACCAATGGCTAAAATTATTTGTCTTTTGCAACCAGTTGCATTATGTATAATATTTACTTTAAATACACACGTACAGACAAGATGAAAGTACGGCATGCTTATATACACAGGACAACAAGATATCTTATTTAAACAGAGAAATCCCAATATTTTATTATGTTGAGACAGTTAAGTATGGCTTGGGGAGTGGGAGAGGAGGACGAGGTTTGAAACATCTATTCCAAAATGGATCTACATTTTAAGATGAAAGTTGCTTAGTCACTGAATGGGGAATCACTAGCAGATACTTGATATAAGAACAACAATTTGTAAGTATCAAAGAGCAGCTGAATATTGTGGTGCCAATACTAGTAGACTTCCTGTCTCAGCTACATTTGAGTCGAGGGAGGCAGAATGAAAAAGTATACTTAATCACAGACAAAAAGGACAGATGACCCAAAACACACTAACAGGTCTATAAAAATTATTATGTAACTTTATTATTCTTATTTAAGTGAGTTGTCTCATGATGACAGACACGTCTGGATACCTCTCTTCGTTTCCTTAACATGGAGCATCCAAACGAAAGAAAGGATCAGATCGACAATAATTAAGAAAAAAGGATGATTGAGTTATGGCTTGGACCATGACTTGTTTAATCTGCAATCAATTGCATACAAATGTCAATTAAGATTCAAGACATTTTCATCATTGAGACATATTTTAAGGAAACATTAAAGAAAAGAAAATGGTAACAAACATGTACAGTCAATATATAATTTATTACAAAACAAACACATACACAACAGCAGTAGTGCTTACCATTCATTGCACTACATATTATTTGATTCCTGGGCAAGTTTCTGTTTAAATTGCACTGTCTCTTCGAATATGTATTTCTTGAGTGTTTCTTTGGGAAGATCGTCCAACTCCATGGAAAACCGGAATGGTTCTTCAGCAACAGGCTATACATATCAGGAATATATTATATGAAGGAAACAACTGGCATAATTTGGCACAATACAATTGGCAAAAAGCATTTAACAAGCATGAACAACTATTATGATTTTAAAAAATTTCTGATTTAGAATGTCGCAAACATATTTGAAAATGAGAAATATTGATCATAAAAAAAAGTAAATAAACTAAATATAAAGTACTTCAATACTTAAAAAGTCAAAAAGTAATTAGCATTTATGGTTGAATTATTTTACTTAATAGGATATCAAGGCCTACTGGCCCTAATGGAAGTAAAAATACGTATAGTTCAAACATTTTCACAATAAAAATTGATGCCATAAATGAACTGTGCCTTAGCTATTTTACAAAAGACTAGCTCTTAATTCTATTTAGAAACATTTTATATAATTATAAAATTTCTACAAAACTGGAGAATGAAAAAGTATTCATTCTGTACTATAAACAGAAAGATTCACAGAACAAAATAAAGACACATCAGGATAAAATCTGTACATCTGCAAAATTTCAAACGTGGACCAAAACTTGGCAGAAAAAATGGACCAAATAGATTACAATGTAATTGAGACCTACAGTAGAGGGGTGATGTACCAAACACATGGAAGTTTTCTGCAGTAGTGTATGAGGGGTGTGTGTGTAATGCAGTGAAACAACATTCCCTCTATTTCTTAAAGGGAATGTGTTCTGGGACAATTTTTTGGAACACATACATTGTAAATTTAATTTATCAGAACTAAGTATAACCTTGACTAAAAACACTTCAGAAAAGTAATACAATTACTTTTCTGATGTGTTTTGTAGTAGGTTTAACTATTAAAAGAAATTTTTTCTGTTCTGAGTGGAGAAATGCCTATTCAGAGCAGATGCCTATAGTAAGCATCTTCTTAAAATAATTCAATTAGTTACAGTCTATAATCTATAGAAATCTATAAAAAGAAGACAAATGAAAAGTACATTATCCGAATCCGAACTGCTCGGCTCAGTTCCCTTTCCCTGAAATTTACAAAACAAATAACTATTGGTTAATTATAAGAACCAATGAAAATACATGTACACCCTCCACAATTCTTCATAAGATATTGTTTAGAAACACTTTTGAAAATAGATAAACCATTTCTGTGTGATTCCTGAGGTAGTGAAAGTAGTAGTGATTCATTGCGAATTTGTTTTCAAATATTTTTTGACAACTGTTATCCAACACTTGGTTTATTAATTATGCAAGATGAGTACAAAGCACAAGCAAACAACATTAAATAATTTTTTGAATAAAATTAAAATCTGAAGCTAAGAATAATAATAAAAAAAAAAAAAAGAATGTGAAACAAATACTAACATGGGTTCTTGTCCATCATCAATATCGAGACATGAAAGTTCTAGTGAATGTTAAATGGTGAATGAAGAATCTACAACTGAATCAGAAGTAACACCAAACTGGCCCTTCATTTGGAATAGTGATTTATGGAGTGAGAAGAAGAAAAAAAATCCTTGGCTGACATGCAATGATGGAAAATTGGGATGTTAAGACATGCGCTGGTGTGAAAAATTTAGGACCTTCTAAAAGTTGGGATTCCTCTATTAAAGGAATGGTGCTCGATAATGGTTTCCTCTTATGGTGAAGATAGGAGTTCGGAATTGACTTCTTTGCACACAAAATATCTTTAACCATTTAAATAGTACATTCCACATACAAGCTGAATTTTTTAAAAAAATTATTGACTGAACAAAAATTAGAAAATCTAATCAACAATATAAAAGATCTTGAAGTGGATAGTACATGTAAAGTATTCAGGACGGTATACTACTTAGCCAAGAACAATTGACCATATTTTGATCATTTTGAATTGTTCAACTCCAACAATTAAATGAAGCTGATACTACTCATGATTTGAGTTCAAAGTATAGTGCTACTAACATAATTGATCATATTGCTTATGAAATGAGACGAAAGTTGGTTCGAGAATTCTAAATGTTTGCGGAAATATATCGATTATGATTGATGAAGCTACTACTCTCAGTAAAAAGTCAGCATTGATTATTTATTTAAAAAGTAAAATAGGTGAAACAAAAAATCCACATTATTTGTTTCTTAAATTAATAGAATTACCGGATCAGACAGCTTTTCCAGTGACAGATTTGCTTTTAAAGTGCCTTAATAAACATGGATTTGATGATAATTATTTGCAACATCATCTTTTACAAGCAATGGTGCAAATGTTAGGATAGGCAAAATTTCTGGGATTGGAAAACGTTTATTAGATTTCCGAATTTGATCCTTTGGCATTGTGTAAATCATCGGTTAGAATTGTCAGTGGGAGACACAATATAAGAGGTGCACGAGATAAATAATTTTCAAATATTTATGGACCAGCTATACAGTCTATATAGACAATTGCCGAAAAATCGAAGAGAATTAGAAACATGCGGTCAAGCTGTTGAAGTAGTGAAAAAAATCGGAAGAATATTTAATGTGCGATGAGTAGCTATTTTGTTTCGAACAGTATCTGCAGTATGGCAAAATTTTGCCTCAGTATGTCTTCATTTTAAAAAGTCTAGTGCAAATGTACACCGAGATAAGACAGGGAAAAAAAAAAATGTTCGTTGGACTTTATAATCAAATTTCATCAAAATTTTAAATAATTTGTTTTAAATTTAGCTCTTATGAATGATGTATTATTCGAAATATCTATTCTGTCTGAAGCATTACAAAATTGAAATGTCACAATAGTCTATGCAGATAAATTGATTTGTCATTGTATTTTGCATTTAGAACTTTTAAAGGATGCTTCAAAAGGAGATAAATTAGTAGAAGTTAACCATGTTATTGATAAAATGAAGCTAAACTCATTGATTTAACAAATAATGAAAGAGTAAGTATTATTAATAGAAATCAATTTTTAACTAGTTTAATAAACAATTTCAAACAGGTTGATTACTGACAAAGATTCTGGTACAGACATAAAATTATTGACGAATTAAAGATTCTTGAACCAAACAAACTGCCTTCTGATATCGATTTGCAAATTGGAAAAGTTGAAATAGAATCACTGTGCAAATGTTGTTATTAATATACTATTTAAAAAAAACTTTAAATGCGTACCTAGATTATTTAGGTAATGGTGGTAGCTCAATTCCTATAGATTTGGAAGAATTGATGTCCTGTGCGAAAATGATTGCCTGTAGTTCTTCAGAGTCCAAACAGGGTTTTAGTTGTAAGAATTTAATATTGACTGATAAGAGGTCGTGTTTTCTTATTGACCATGTTTCCAGTTTATTGTTTATTATACATTAAATTTTGTCCACTCTTAGACTCGTGGAACCCAAATCATATGTTTAAATTTGATTACATAGTTACAGATCTGCAGTAGATCCACAAACGAAAAAAGTATGTATGAAAAATTATGTACATCATACCTTATGGGAATTTTTATAAAAATAAAATATAAATAAATAAATAGGAAAGTTATATGTAATTGTTTAAAAATTATTATAATAAAATATAAAAAGTATTGTTTATATTAATCCATTTTTCATTTAATGAATCCTATATACCAATTTATAACACTTGAAGGATCGGCGTACCAGTACTTAAATGGAAGTAAAAATTTAGTAAAATACCTCTGGTTTTCTGATTTCCATTTGATTAACTTTTTTGAAATAACTCAAAAATATCGTTGTAGTAATTGCAATAGATAGCGCATCAAAAGAATGAATTATGAGTGCTAATGTGATTTCAACTTGTGGCCAATCTAGTGAACTACATCACCATCCAAAATCCGTGCATCCAAGGATAATAAGAAACCAGTGCAAATAAGAAACTAGCCCTTCTCTTTCAATATGGTGAATTAACAACCTTCCAGTTTTGGTTACTACCACAATAATGATGAGCAAATGTTCATACATTAATATACTTACAAAAGATACAACTTGTGGTAGTATTAATCAAAATTAAAATCAATCATAATCATATGTCATTAAAATCATCATGAAGCGGAAGGCAACACAGAAACGCTTTTTATCTTTTCTGTACAGTTTGATGATTTTCAGTACATAAAATTTACATTCTTAGGAGTATATAAAGCAATGCTGACGGTATGTTGCAATGAAGCATGCAAGAATGGGTTCTATTTATAAATTGAGAAATGTCTCAAATTAAACTAATTGCCGGTACTGATTCAGAAAATTGACATAATTCTGATTCAGAAAATTCTGAAAATTGACATAATTTTTAGCTCCCTTTCTGCTTCATATATTCATGTATATAAAACAGAAGCTTATAATTAAAAATTGAGAATCTGATCCAGATTCCTCTTTTAAAAAAAATATAAATCCTTCCTCGAGTAGAAAAGAATTATCTATTTAAATGAGTCAGAAGTTGAGGCCGACATGTGGCTGAAGATCAGGGAAGCATCCTTCGAAATCATGTTCCTACAGGGGGAATATTTTAGATAAGTCTTGCGAGTCAAAATTATTCTATTCATTGATCTTTTTGAAAAGTTATGCAAGATGAAAGGAAGTTAAGTTAGCAAGTGATATATTCATCATTGATACAAATAAGAAGAGAAATAAGTAGAATCATTCATCATCATGTAAATTAAAATATTCTTCGAAGCCCATATTCAGTTCATTAAAAATCTCTTGTCAAAAGTAAATTTGTAATTTAAATATGAAAAGTATTTAAAGTATAAAGCATTTCAAGGTAAGGAAAAGACACCTTTTTCCCTTTAATCTCCTTTGAAGATAGTTTAAGAAAAAAGGCTGAAGTTGATAAAAAGTGAATAATTTTCTTGTCCAATTTGTAAAGAAAATGAATTTTATTTCAATTTGTATGTTAAAGTGAGAACATCCTTTTAGAAAAGAAAACTCTTTATTTCTTCCTAACACAGTAGAACATTGATTATCTGAAATGGCATCATGGAAAAAAAAAGTTAAAGCAATCCTAACAATGTTCTACTGTGATAATCAATGTTCTACAAATATATATGAAACTTAAAGGAGCAATGATACACACCTCATCAGCAGGATCATAATACTGCTCCAAATATGGATGAGCCAAAGCATCTTCCACACCTATTCGATTGTGAGGGTTGAAAGTAAGCATCTTGTCCAACAGGTCAAGAGCCTTAGAGTCAGCATTAGGAAATAATTTGACCCACGGGACTTTGGGTTTGTAGGGCAAGGACTGCAGGTAACTGCGGGCTTTTTCATTAATTATACATTCAAGGTCTTCTGGTGTTGGAGAACCCAAGACTCCAAGTATGTGATTCAGTTGATCCAAGTAATGTTTTCCAGGAAAGATGGGCCTATTAGATAACATTTCTGCTAAAATGCACCCAACTGACCAGATATCAATGGACTTGGTATAGCCCTGTAAATTACATATGAATATTTAGTGAAAAAACACAAATAATGTTGTTTATCAGAAGAATTACTCATTACAGTAATCTCAGCAAAAGAATAGTAATGAGATGTAAACAATAGAGCAAGAGTGTGGTGTTGTGAAATGTCTGCTGGTGGGTGGGAAGCTGGTGTAGAGTTTACGATTGGGTACCATCAAGTACTTACACCCACAACTGCCAAATCGTATGCAAACTGACAAGAGGGTAACTGCTGCAGTGCCGTTTCAATTTTTGCCGGATTATCAATTATTGGTGTGTTGATGACATTTTTCTAGCTACATACTGATCCCTGGATGAACCTTGGAACTGTTTGGAAGATATGTTTGAGTCATGGGTCATATTTTTTTAACTATAGCACATGTGTCCTGCTACAGAGCAGTTCAATCAATAAAGTCAAACAATTTTAGGAATCATGATTCAAAATAAAATTTCTACAACACTTTGTGATAATTTGTTTTACTAGCCCTAACTTTTATTAACTAATTCAACAACTTTTGAATTAATTAAATTCAAAACTAAAATATAGTACAGAAACTGAAGACATTATTCAATTAAACATTACCGACAAAATTTTTAAAACCAAACATTGCACTAAAAACATGCCTTCTGAAGTCTTTCATTTAAATCCTCAATGAAAAGCAAATACATGTGGAATATTTTATTTCTGCAGCGACCTTTGTTTGGTTGCATACTAATTGATTGTTGTAGGGAGAACCACCGAACATAAACTCACTACTTATATTCTGCAGACATGAGATAAAATGTCAGCATGTCTACAGTAATAGGACCACATGGCAATATCGCATTACCGGCATTAGCTTCTCAACTTTCATGCCATATTTTGCCTGATCCCTCATTACTGTTCTTTCGCTGTGTTAACTATAAAGTAAATAAAACACATATTAGCAACATGAAAAATTGAATTTTCGTGATATATTCTAGAGGAATGATACCTTTGAATTAAGCATGATCTCTGGTGCTCTGTACCATCGAGTAGCAACATATTCAGTGAGAAAACCTGTATGATCATGATCAGGATCTGCTACCCTTGCTAATCCAAAATCACAGATCTACAACAAAAGAGAAAGGAGTCACAGTTAGAATTAATTAATACTGATACAATATTTGAAGTCTTGAATTAGAAAAAAGGAGAGATAAAAAGCTTTTATTTAATTTTACAATTAGCACAAATATAAGGAAGAAACCTATTCATAACAAACCAACATCAATGAAAAGGATGCATGAAATACATGCACATTTTATACATAAAAGAACATTAAAATAAAATAAAGTAAAATAAAATACAATACAATTTCACACTATAATCCTAATTTTAGAGTGTATAACTTATTGAAGGCACACATTGAGAGGAAGAATATTTCAACATAAAATGCATAGTCAGGCAGTATGAAATGAAGATAAATGTTGATACTATATTCATTCAATAATAATAAAGTTTTAATATTTTGGAGGAGATAAACTACTAGGGCACACCTATCATTCACAACATAAGCTATCACATTACCTTGAAGCATTGGGGACCACATTCTGAGGGTTGGAAAAAGTTTGCAAAGTCATAATGAACTTTTTTACAACATGGCATCTGTGCACAGCAGAACAAAGTCACAACAAAATCCTTGGCATCTTAACCAAGATACTCTAGATACCAATCAAATTACCATAAGATGATTGATCCACAAAATTTCCCTAATCAAAAAGGTATGTGAGGAACAGGTGTCAGAATTTCCTGTATCATTCGTTTATGGTTTCAAGATTTTATCATAAACCGGAACCATGAAAAAAGATAGAACTAAAAGAATGTCATTCCACCAAAAAAGTTGAGAAATAATTTAGGCAAAGATGCAGGGATTTTGTCACAAGATTTTCAGTGTTACATGAAGTGCTTAGAAAACCATGTCTCGATGCTTTAAGTAGAAATATAAATTGTTTGTAATTTAATAAATGTCACTGTAATATTAATAAATATTATACAATATTTATGATACAGTACAATAAATCCACAACAATAAGAAAACATCACTTGATAAATAGGGATAGGAACTATCTGCTCACATGGATCTAGAGCAGAAAAGCATGGATTTTCAAAAAACATTTGCAAGCATAATGATCAGTATTTTGTGTAACAAGGCAGATGCCCTCTGCAAATACAGAATAACATAAGCAGATTCAGAATTCAAAGCAGCAGATTAAACATATTAAAGCAGAACCAACAGAAAACAGAGGTATTCAAGAAGGTTATTTTATCTATTTTCACTGGAAAACACTGTTTTCAACATATTTATCCAAGTGCATGTTGTACAGCAAATTTTTTTAAAGTACATGCACTTCCCTCATCCAAAGTGAACTTAAAGTAGACTGTTAATGAGGAGGTGAATTAAGAATTTAACAACGAAGGTGGTTTTCCTGAGAATGATTTTATTGGTCTTTCTCCTTTCTGACCTAAACTTTGTTGAGTTGCCATTGCCTTGGATACTGATACCATATGATGCTGGAGTGAGGAAATAAGTGGTTTTGACCGTTATCTTTCATGATGTTTGTGTTAGGTATGTTTAACTTCTTCTTAGGCAGAAAAATGGAATTCTGAGTTAAATATGCTCATGTGGATGTCCTAATACTTATTTCTTATATTTAGTGAAACCAACTATTCCCATTTGTAGTTAGTATTCCAGTTATTATCCACCGTCCTTGTAAAACAAATAAGATTTCCTGTCCTATTGTATACTGTAAGAAAATAATAGGTAGATATTAGATAAACCAGCATAAATTGGTAAAAGGAGGTGCATGAAATGAAATGAAATGGAAAAAAAAGAAAGAAAAACAACAACATATTTACTGCATAATTACAATTTTTTAGAAGCACAAGTAGGGTCTTCAAAAAAGCAGATAGTTCCTATTTCCATTGACGAAAGAAATCCTAGTTTGATTTTAAAACATGTATTGTTGGTGATGGGAAAAAAAAGAGAAGAAGAAGATTAAATTTATCAATTTAGTTTTATACATTTTAATTAAATTAGTCAACAAATTTCTTGTCTCTTTCCATCCCTTCTTTCTCAAGGTTGAAATACTATACCCCAACCCTGAGAGATAGCAAAACTACTGATAACAGGAACATTTCAAGACAGGGAAGATGTAGCAAACGACATGAAAACTCACAGTGATTAGGCAACAACGCAAGCCTGTGGCACGGATGGGTGGGTGGGGCATAAAACCGGTAGGGGCAGTTGAAGAGGCAATACGGGCCTGTAAATGGGAATTCATCACTCATCACTAGCTTATTTACAAGGCAAGGTTGCAAACTGCGGGCAAGTAGCGCGTAGAAACTTCTACAGTTTATTAGATGCATCAAACTGCATCATTATTAGATTACAAAGAGATCAAACTTGGAAGATTTTTAAGGGTGCCAACTTTAATAATGATTGGTTATGTGTAAACCAAAAACAATTATGTAATTTGTAAGTTAAAACTAACATGAAATTATCAATTTTAAACAAATCCTATTAATAACTCTTTCACTTGCCACTCAAAATTTTCGATTAAAAAGAAAAGGAGAGAGAATGATTATTACAATCCCTTCAATGATTCTCCTCTGTTTCTTTCTTTGACAAAACACACACAAAGTTTTCAGGAACCATAAACTTGGCAAAGGACAAGAATACTTCTAATAAATCACGTGTAATTTTAACAACTCCTACTACATAAAATAGCACATTCTACCTTCAATTTCCTATTAAAATTATAGTTGGTTATATTCAATTAGTTTTACATTTGACCAGACTCTACTTGGAGCAGTCATTTATGGTTTATGGTAGACATCATCCATTCTTTTGGCAGAGGAGTTACAATTTATACATAAAATAATACAAACTAAATATTTAGCAGATAAAATAATGGATGTAATTTCTGTTTATAACTTGACTGAAATTTTTTTTTTTTAAATTTTGGGGCTGACTCTTCCAAGTAACATATAATCCCAGAATGTTTGAATGCGATACTTGTCTTTTATTTAGAGACCTTCCCTTGAGAGTACATATGCAGAGCAAGGTTAAAGAAAGCCCTAATGAACAAAAGCTTCAGAATAACAAAATTGCACCACAATTCAAGGGTGAAATGTGCATATCAAAGAAACTATTGCTTTACATTAGAAATTAGATGGATTTATAAAGGGGATATGTAAGTTAAATACAAAGAAATGCATAATTCAAGAGAACCAAATGTGTACACAATTTTAGTACCTTAAGATCACAAGTCGTGTTGAGAAGAAGATTACTTGGTTTGAGGTCTCGATGCAGCACGTTCGCTGAATGGATATATTTGAGTCCTCTTAATATTTGGTACAAAAAGTAACAAATATGGTCATTACTTAACCTCTGAAACAAAACAAAAAATTAATCTCAGAATGTAATATAAACTTGTGTTGATCTGAATGAATACAGATTGTTTTATTTTCTTCATATGCATAATTGAAGAGTAGATACAAAAACCTGTATTAAGAGAGCCAAGTATAAGTACTTTTAATACAGAAATATCCTGATAGCAATGTAGTTGTCGCTGTAATAGGTATAATCGGTGTCAATGCTAACATTTCAATTAGTATAACAAGGGGTTTAGAACACGTCAATTAGTATAAGAAGGGGAGAATTTGCTCAGATCTCAAAGGCACCCTAATTATTATTAGCATTTAACATGCCCACCTGGCTAATTAAATGAATAATGACCAAAAAATATCCATGTGGGGCCCCTTCCTGGTTGAATTCAGACATTGGTGGTTTATAAATCAGTAAATATTAATTGGCTAAAATAACCACCAATAGAAGTAATATATAAGAACATAATAGAATAAAATTGTTGTGCATATATAACAATTTCATTCAAGTTATGTTACTAAGATTCTACCTCATTTATGTGAAAACCTGATGAAGGATAAAATTCTGGCTGAAACCTGTTATTAAATATTATCATTGTCATAGTCTTATAAAGATCATTAAATTTTATAACTAAATAGGAACATTTATTTACATTAACATCACATCTAAATAATTGGAGTAGATATTCCCCATGTCTTCCACAGTTCACACTAACATATCATCACTAAACCATACCAAATTAGCTATAGTATTGAAATTGTATAAAAGATAAACTTGTGATTAGGTCACATACTATCAGTATATTAGGATGTACTCTCAGTACTTTTATCCAATAGAAATCTACAAATAGCTTCATTAATCTTAGGCAAGATAATATGGAGCCACAGTGTGTTTCTCAAGTACACTAATGTGCACTTAATTTTCTTGTAGTTGCATAAAATTCCAGGGTCTTTTCATTAAAAAAAAAACATCATTTGTATTATATTACAGGTACAATCACTTCAATCAACAATTATTAAGTAAAATTAACAACTACCCTCAGAAAATATAATGAATATTTTATTAATGAATTGTTTTTCAATGTGCAGAATCAGTTTTTTTTCTCATTATCTCTACCCTCATTGTATCCTAAATATGAAAATGGAGTTGTGTTACTACAGAGATCATAAGCTAAAAGTCATAAGAGTACTTAATAAATCTCATCATCTGCATACTAATTCATTCTTGATATGGGCATATAATGAGATGTAATGTTGGATGGACTAAAACACAAATCTTCTATGTGGATATCCACTGTGGGTATTGTATTGTATTAATTGAGACCATCGTGTCCTTACGGACCTCAACTTTACTATTACCCTTTTAAGCCCCAGTATATTAGCTGAAGCTATTCACTGAAGGGCCCCCTCCTTCCGTCCAGCGAACTGGTTGGAGTGGTCGGTCCAGGGGTTACTCCCTGGGCGGGGCGCGCCCAGACCACATCTTTACCGCTATCTGCGCTAACGATAACCGAGCAGCAATCCTGCTCACCGATCGGAGACCAGAGTTGTTTTTGCATTGTTTTTCAATTATTTAAACCAATCACCGCTCCCGGTTGCAGCGAAATACTTTATACGATGCAGTTCTGCGGTATCCGAAGCATCAGTTTGGCAGCGATGCGTTTCCCTATTGAATTCCCACATCGTATTTAATTTCGCGTCGCTGAAGGAATGAAATCGTGTTAGAGTTGCTTCTGTATTACAGGACTTCGAACAACCTACAATTGCAAGGATAGATTGTATCACGAGTTAGCAAACAAAACAAACGATTGGTAATAGTTATTAATTATTGTTTGTTTTCTTTGCTAACTCGTGATACAACCTACCCTTGCACACCAATATGGCTGATAACGTTCAACTTATAATATACAGTTGTATACTGTTCACGACCACCGCCTGTTCTCAGAGGGCCTCCGAATGACGAGGATGACAAAGGTGTTGAGTGAATGATGTGGTGGAATAAAAGGCAGAGAATAAAAACGGGAGTTCCCCGAGAAGACCTGCTGCGAACCCTCTTTGTCCACCCCTGCCAATTCTACTTGGAACAACTGAAATTTGAACCAGCCTCAACAGATATAGAAGGCGAGTGCGATATGCAGTACGCCACATGTCGCCCTTCGCGGCCGGTGCTGAGAATACTGTATTAGTTCACGGTGTTACACTGCGAAACTGACGTAATGAGTACGTATAGTAGGTTGTAAGGGTGGTTCCAAGGATTTTATTCCGACTAGACGAATGAACCCAGCGTTGCCCGGGAGTATGGATTGATCCTACATTTTTTGTGTTCTTATTTTATAATAATTGCTTTTTAAAATTATTTGTCTTTATTAAAAATCAGAGTACTGTCCATATTCGAAGTGAAAACCACGCGCTTCCATAATTAGTTTTTTTTGACGTCATCCCAAAGCTTAGGGTTCGGAAAGGTGAGATGACTGGTGATGTCACATTCAGTGCGTCTTAATTTCAAAGACTTACATCACGATAGACATTATGTTGCATTTAACTACAAAGTTTTAAATTAAAATTTTCCAGATGGTTCTACACACTTGCATTATTTCTAGTCGACTATACGAGGACTTATATGCCATCGAGACCCCGAAATATTAGCTTAAAGACACCATTTCACCTCTAGGAGTGTTTCGGATATCTACCTCCCCCCATTAGTGCTGAACTTGTACGTAAACGGCAGTTTCACAAATCTAAACGGCCCCGAAAAGAATTAAATGAAAGCGAATATCGGACTTTTCGATTATTTTTAAAAAGCCCCCCCCCCTCCCATCACTCCGCCCAACGGAACCTAGGGATGTTTTCCCTCTCTCCATGGATGCTGTATCCTTACGTATCATTACCCCCCCCACCAGGGGACTTACATCTAGTAAGTACGTGTTTGGCGAACACGGGGCCCACGGGACCCCGAGCTGAGTCTGGCATTACTTCCACTTGTGCCATGCTCCTTCCTTTCTCTTTCCTGACCTCCCTTGGTCACCTCTTGTTCTTTTCGATCCCGATGCCATTAGGGCTAGGATATCTTTCATTTTCCTCATTCCTTTCATTTTTTGTTCTATCCCTCATTTTTTGTCCCCCCTCATGTTATGTGCCCCCCCTCCATTTGATGTATGTTGTGAGATATGTTTTGGTGTGTTGTAGATCAGGAGGGTTTTTAGTGGGCAGGGTTGAATCTTTCGACGAGTCACACACGCGGGGGGAGTCATGTTGGCTCTCCCTAGTGCGTAACTGCATTTTCCCTACCTGTACAAGTTTTTCGGGCTCCAATGACCTTTGATGTCGACATGAGCCGTAAAGCCCCACAAAAAAAACTTACGTTACATTAGAAGTTACCCTATTCATTTCAATGACCCAGCAAACTATGGATTCGACCCTCATATTGGTAGTTTTGTATTATTTTTACACGTCATCCCCGTCCCACTTCACTTCCAGAAACATTTCACTTATATGCTCCGAACATGGAAACATGTTGTTTTAAATATTTTTTACGTGTCACGCCCTTGCCGAGGTATGAATGGTGCAGGGGGTAATCTGCACCGCGAACGGAGCCTCTGCCCAGGTGGATTTACCTTTCCTAACTTCTCGTGGAAAATGTTACTCTTTTAAATCTCGCAGAAAACGATGTTGAGGAGACTGTACCGAGGACTTTACCGGAGACTGTACCAGTCAGTAGTGAGGATGTGTCATCTAGTGACAATCAGGTGGCAGATGGGAGAGTTACACCTTCTGTTCAAGGTAAAAAGTCCGAAGAGCAGAATGTGGATAGTCTCGCCCTGGTACTGGGTGATCAGAAGATTAATGGTTTCAATTAAAAGCAGTTTTGTGAAACTGAATGGGTTCATCATCCACGCCAGAGGAATGCTTGAACAAAAGAGAACCTGTCTTTGAGGGTATCGAAGTCTCGTGCAAGAGATTAGCAGACCCCTTCTAAGGACCTTCTAAATTTGAAATCAGAGACGCTGAAACCTCATAAAGCAATCCTACACCAACATCTCATCCTGCGTTATCTCTCTGTGAGGAGTCTTATCAGAGGAGCCCAATTCAGCCGCATGAACAGTCGGAGGAAATAATGTTAGTATTATGGCAAATAGTGAGCAAAGTTCCCCGTTCTAAACCAAACCGAGCAACAGCGATTGTCATTACGACAAAAGGTTCGCAGACGTATGCTGAAATCCTGCAACTCATGAAGGGTGAGTCAATTCTGAAAGAGATTGAGAAGAGCACAAAAAAAAAAAAAAATGATGGCAGCTGGAGTCCAGAAAATGGAAATGCATGGAGCTTCTTCGCAGAAAATATTGCAATTCAAAGTTTCAGTTGAAAAAGTTTTTGGCGACGCAGTAGAAGTGAGACCTCTAGTGAATGTGATTTCATAATAAAAGACCTGGAAAAGGTGACAGCAAAGGAGAAAGTTCTTGCAGCACTTGAGCAACATCTGGAGACGTCTGATTTGACATCCGCTGCAATTAAGCCAATACGAGCAGCTGGGCAAACGAACTGCCGTGGTCCGGCTATCTATCGACATAGTCAAAAGGACGTTATCTCTGAGTAACGCTCTGAAAACGTAAGGCGTGCTCTGAAAATGTATACTGTGTACACTGCAAAGGGAATGGAAATAGTAACCATCCATCCGGCAGCAGTAAGTGCCCAGCCTTCCAAAGGGCATTCCATATTTCCTTAAAGAGACCACTGTGAGAATCCTCCAGCTGAATCTGGATCACTGTGAGGCTCTACAAGATCTGTTGTGGCAAACTATACGAGAGTTTAACATATATGTCCCAAAGATGAACAAACCTAAAGAGAAAGCTAATCTCTTCAATAAATACTTCGCTTCAGTGTTTAGTGTTAATTCTGATGTCACAACACAAGAATGTAACTTATAATATAATTCCTTTAGGCAGGGTGAGACATGTCAGAAAATGTCTCAGAAAGAATAAAATATCGATCGGGTCAGACTGGATTACCGTAGATATTTTAAAGTTAAAAGGGGAAACGGTAATATATCTAACTCGCATTTTTCAAAACTCAATAATACGCAAATACCACAAGACTAGAAGATGCGATCGTAATTACGAATCAGGCAGTAAAACTTTCGTATCAAACTAGAGACCAATCAGCTTAACATCGATTGTGTGCAAGATAATGGAACAATTAAATTCAAATTATTTAAGAGAAGAGTGGAGTTCAACAATTAGCAGATGAGGCCAGGTGCCAGTTCACTCCTCTCATGACGGCGGTCCTGGGGTAGGTGAGATGGTGTAAAGGAAGGTTTTAATGACAGAATGAGCGAGAGGGATACAAAGGAAAACTCAATTCAATGATAAATCGCGTTCAAAATGGTTTGTGCAAATCGGTTGCACCACTAACTCGTAATATTTATCGTATGTCGAGTACAAAACCACGCAGGGACGAAATAATTTCTACACTCATTCATTACTTTGCTCCTTCATTTGTTCGTTCATTCAAGGTAAAGTAATTACTGAACGGAATAGTCGAATGACAATATTTGTTTGTATCTTCTGTATTTGTGGAATATGCCAGAGTTTAAGCTGTTTAAGTTAGAAATTAGGGCAATTAATTGCGGAGGATCTAGTATAAATTGTTTCAAAAAATTCCTTTTTTACATTAACAATGGGGATGTTATTATCATCCGATCGTTTGTTAATTAGAAGGGGACAAACTATATGGTCTTCCAAATAAGTTCCACCGTGGATTAGGACGTCACAACCATTTGCGTAATGCGACCACGGTTAGCAAAATATGTTGAGATAAATAATTAAATGTATCTCAGTAACTAATTACCGTACAATGCGCATTGTTATATCGTATGTATTTTCTTATTGTTAGTACTACAGTTTTGAACCACAAAGATAATAAAGAATTGCTCTTTGCAATAATTCTTCGGGGAAATCAGTGGGTTTCTAAGTTTTTTTTTCAACAGTTACACGGATTTGAACGTTTTATTATGACTTACAACCCGCTTAATTACTTTGTCTAGTATTAATATGTCACTAGATTTTTAAAATAACAAAACATAAAATTTGCAATTTTTCATGAGGGCTCATCGCAAAAAAGTGACCACATTCTTCAAAAGACACGGGGGTGGGGCTTAGAGTTTCTTATTTTACACGACTTACGTATGCAAGATCTTCTTAGAATTTTTTCAACTTTTTTCTCCCCATTGTCTGGCCTAATGATAATAATGACTGATAATGAAATAAATCCAATAAGAAACGAGTTGACCAAGAAAATCTATTGGCAATATAAAACTTTCACGATTGACAAGGAATGCTAAAAATACTACACTTACCTGAGTTTTGAGAAGCTTGTACAGGTCTGTCTCCATAAGACACTGAACTATGTACACATCTTTCATTTGATCAATTGTCACAGCTCTAAGAATGTCTCTGATGTCAATTATCTGCGCAAAAAAAAATTAAAAATAACATACAGGAATACGCAAAGTACCACGAAAGTAGGCATAATCAACAAAATTACTCACATTTTCATGTTTAAACCTCGTAAGTATCTTTATCTCCCGTAACGTTCGTTGACAGTATGTTTGGTGTTCAAAAGGGGATATTTTCTTTATGGCCACTTTAGTTTTCGTGACATTGTCATAAGCAGACCTGAAAAAACAATTAATATAAGGTTCAGGCAAATTATGTATAGCATCTTACAAAAGAAATTATAGTAACTAAACTAAATATAAAAAAGAAATAATGGAGCGAAATTTCTTGTAGTCTAGGTCAAAACTCCAAAATCAGAAGTAAATTATATACGTATACACACATCCTTACATACAAGAACTAGTCACATGTCGATTAGGAATCGCGTCACATTCCCTTATTAACTTTCAGAAGCTTTGATAAAAATCTCAGTCCATATTTAAATTTTCAACGTGTTCCTCCTTGTGTTCTATTGCAACATACTCTGTACGGCTCAGAACATCGTATTGCAACAACGATTACAGTTTAGAATAGCCGGAAAATTAACCAAGGAAGCTGAATTTGTAAATAGGTATAGATACCCTTACTCAAACCCGAACGCAACCCGCAAGTCATACACGTACATCAACTAGTTCCCTTGATATTACAGGGGCGAGTCAAGAAGACATTGAAAGTACAAGTTCCAACGCACAGTTTAGCTGACCAAAGGCAAAGTTGGAGGGCACATTTTGTGCGTGTGCCTAATTACTGTAAGATATTATACACATACACACATACACATACACCCCATCCCGTGCCTGCCCGATCGATCGTGTACAGAAAAGGGATCGAGGGCTAAAATAAGTTGAACAGAGCTGTTCGAATGTATTTCACCATTCAAAAATTAACAGCCAACAAAACAAGTCATATAGCTGTACTTCATAGGAATGCAGAGTTTACTCGGACGCACAACAATAATAAAATATTTTTCCAGAGGTTCTAATCTCATTTATTAAAAAGAAACAAGCCCGAGATTTATGTGAAAGGGCGAATGGCAAGTTCTGAGATTCACAAGTAAGCGTATTGAGGAGACTGCAACCAACGTATGACGTGTATAGAGCACTCAACAAAATGAACCAAATAGCGGAAATTGCTCGGTCTTTTCGATCGAGTCCTTTGGGAATCACCCGCTACGAGGGAGCGTTCCCGTATCAGCCACATGATGCAAGGGAAACTGGACGCTCCCGACACCTGCCACTGCTCACGCATCACAACGTTCCACTACACCAGAACGTCCATATCGGTCGGTGCGCGGTCTACCTTACGCCTGGACAGAATGTCATCGACGATAAACTTAATACCAAATTAATCTTTCTTAATATACATTAACAATGCGCCTACATACAATACATTAATGACCAGCATTACTTCTTTTCAAACACGTTTTACCGCCAAATAAAGAAGATACTCGTACTTTGCATTATATGATAATTATTTGCAAAACGGGACTCAGAAACGTCATACAAATAAAAATACAAACATTGAAAACATTTTATTCTCATTCAAAATTTTGAAATTGAGGAATCTAATATAAGATATACAATCCACATAATTACAGTAACTATTTTTCTTTTATTCATCGAATTTAATTGGATTCGTTTAGTAGTTTTGTCCAATAATCATACTAAAGAAAGCACACATCTTGCCTTAAAATCCAAGGAGAAGGAAACTCAAAATTTGTAAACAAAAGTTTTTGAAAAAATATTGGATTTTGCTCATCTTTTAAAGAGAAGAATCAGGATTCAATCGCCGTAAATTACTCATTAAAAACCGTTAAAAATATACCCATTGAAATTCAGAATTGCGAAATGATGTTCAAGAGAATATGGTTCACATTAGCAAAGACAAACACACTTAAAATAGAGAAATAATGATAAAAATAAAAAGACAGAGAAAAATAGTTTCTCTCTCTCCTAGACGCAAATGGAGAATGGACGGGTACTACAACTTAGAGGAAGTTCAGCGGTGGAAAGAACGGTAATTGGCTTCAATGTTTTGTCCGTCGCTAATTGTCGCCGTTTTGGATTGATCTCCACAACCGAAGAATGCCGCGCACAAGGAAGAAATAAAATGAGACAGGTGGAGGTCGATGAATTTAAAGTACTTCTGCTGAGTTAAGAAGTGAAATCCGATCACATTATGTCCGCGAGGTAACTTTACAATCAAATAATACGATTGGTAAAACTGGTATTTTTTAATAATTTTAAAGTAACGATTGAATGTTTTTGTAAGAGACTGAAATAAGAATAAGATAATTAGGTGATATTCGTAGAATTGCTACTCGTTATCCAATGAATAAAAAATGTAGTAAACTGACATGACCAATCATAAGAATGAACACAATGTTTATGTTGAACAGGGGAAAGAGTTATTCCATGTCAAGTGATCCAATTTTAAAATATTTTTTACCTCATATCCTCTAATATTATTTCTTACCCAAGAGTAAGAATAAGTGTACACGATGTATCTGTTGCTATTGTTGAATTATGGTCGATTAAAATTGCAAGTGTATGGTAATTTAGACCGACATGCCTGTGTATAAATTTCAATAAATCAGATCAGAATAATGTTATTTAAAAAATAAAAGTAGCATTCTCTTCAAAAGATCATCAGTCACACGACTAA
Organism: Laupala kohalensis; assembly: GCA_002313205.1. Taxonomy (NCBI): domain Eukaryota; kingdom Metazoa; phylum Arthropoda; class Insecta; order Orthoptera; family Trigonidiidae; genus Laupala; species Laupala kohalensis. The sequence goes on along the minus strand of NNCF01131710.1, from coordinate 375,370 downwards.
CTTGTTTAAAATTTTAAAAAGTAATATTAATATTTAAACTTTTAAAACTTAATGAAAAAAGTTAATATGAATAAAAATTTTCAAAAATCTGTTTATATTCTTCTATATTTTCACCATTTCTGCAAAATTTGAACTCGGGATCTCAACCCCAATTTATAAGCCATCTTTATAGAGTAGAATATAATGGTATACACAATATTTAAAACAATTTTATTTATTTTAAACAATAACTTTATATTTAAATATAAGTGCCCTCAGAAAAGATCCAAATGTTCTAAAGAGATCATACAAATGATCCAATTTCATTCCCACTTAATAAGGGGAAAAACTAAGTTATTAGCGTACTTTTCCTCCTATAAAATATGAAAAAAATAAACAAATCCAAATAATATCTGTATTTGCAAAATCAACTGAAAAATACATTCCAAACATAAAAGAACTGTTAGATTGTTGACTCAAACTAGTACATGTCGCAACATCTGTATAATATGAATCTGCACCAAAATGTATGCTTAAACAATCAGATACTTGCTTCACTAGGTATTGTGGTAAGCTGAAATTCAATTTTCTGCCTGTCTTAGGGATAACGAGGTGGTCTATACACCGAGTTCCTTTAATTAGAAATTCATATTAGGAGGTTTCATGCAATCAGTAGTCTGCGGAAGTAAAATAAATTGCAGAACAGTTGATTTTAGGATTTTACTTTCCAATTTCACTCGATTATATTTTTGTGAAAAATACTGATATCTTCATAAGAATGGCAGTAAATGAAAACCTTACGACCAGTTTTCAGGGTACACACTTGTTCTGCATTTAATTTAAGTTCGTTAGACGTTTTTTAAACACTATTCCCAATTTTTAAGGCTGCTCAGATCGCGATGTTTTGATGTTAACAACGTTCTTTTAACAATTAATTTAATGAGACCGTTACAAAACTAGTTATGCACAGAAATTTCATATAAATTAGAATAAAATTTTGAATTTGTTATAAATAATGAAATAAAACACCTAATTTATACTATAAAGCAAAAGTAAGAACAAATATGATATTCCCAGAATTTCCTTCTTGATTATGAACGTTTTTTTCGCAATTATAGAAAACAATGAATGACGTGTCAGTAAAATTTCCTTTTATAATCAACGTACGTGAATAAACATTTTTCAGTTAAAATACATTTAGAGAAGTACATGTATCCACTAAGCCGTACGATTCATAAAATCAAATTTTAATAAAACATTTCGCTTTTTTAGGAAACAACTTTATATAATTGAATGCTTAAAAATGTGCCAGGTATATGCACTTATAGTAACCTTTCATTCTCGTAAATTTTCGTGCCAAGAACAAAACAGGGGAAAAATAAGGCTTCAGAATGAAAAAATTAGGATATTTTTGGATGCCCCTAAAATGATTTCGAAATTTAGGGTCATTTTAGAGCGTTTCAAGGCCCATAGGAACTCCAGTTTAATACATTGAGTCTGAGATATAAAAAGAAACTAAGTCTGTTCAAAGTTGATTTATAATATTGTTTACAGACAAATTTAGTTAATTATAAATTAACGATGAGGCATAAATATAATTTAAAAATAAAGCTTCAGTTTAAAATACTCTTAAAGCATAGCGTTCAATTTTGTTCATATAACTACTATCGGATTTTTTATAATAGACCCCTCACTTTCAACTGCTGTAAAAAGCACATAAAGAATCATAGAAAAAATAATTAACACCATAAAATTTGTCATGTTCTTGTGCATATACTTAGATAAAAAAATAGTTTTAAGAATGAATAATACTTTTAATATAGCAGAAATGTTTCAAAAAATGCGAAATTTTCACAGCTTTTACCGATACGTCGATTTTACTACTTTTTATACAATAAACTACAAGTGTCAAAAATAATTCTTATTCCGCGAATGATTACTATTATGTTTGTAACAGCATTTAAAAATTTCAAGCTTCTACATGCAAAATATAACATTAACATTTTTCGAAAACATTGCTAAAAACGACCAGGCACGTTTTTAAGTAATAAATTGTATACTGTTGCTTTCAGGAAAATGCCGTGATCACATGGTCAATGAATTTAAACGTTTAAAACTTAGTATGTATTCACAAATAAGTGATAAACTATGTTTTCATTTGGCGACCAGCGGTGCCTCAGCGGCGAAGAATAGTCAGGACGTGCTGTTGTCGTATGCTGTTCATTAAAAGAAGAGAACCATAAACAGATTTGAGATCATCTGATTTGGTATTTCATGCATATTAAAATGAAAGCAATTAGAAATATGAAGATCATTTGACATGGTTCGACCCGAAACAAACATTTGAATGCTAAATTATTATTTGCGTGGGAGTTAGGAACAAATGTTATGATTCCACAGTTAAAAATAACTGTTTTCCAACTTATTCCCTCGGTTTTTTAAACGTGCAATTACAATGATGGCGCATCTTGACTTATAGTTAGCTTTACTGTCCCTAATTAAGCTGGGAAAAATTGAGCAACACTTTCACCTAGAAATTGTCTCTAACACACAACCTTCTCGCCAGACTCGCTGTCTGGCGTGGGGAGGTCAAGGAACGCCGGTGAAGGCAGCACAGCCTGGCGGCCGTGCTATCGACTGCGTCGGGCGATGGTGGCACTGGTGCTGACGCACGGCGGGTCCGCACCCCGCGTCACCACCGCCGCTGCAGAGCGAAGGGCGGAGGGCTGAGTAGGGCCGAGCCGGGCGCACTGGGCCTCCACCGCCGCCCTTATCGATTCTGGCTGCCTCGTGTTCTCCCGCCCTCCCGCCAGCCTAGCCACCACTCTAACCGGTGCCCGCTGCGCAGGGACCTCCTCTCGAGGGTGCGTTCCGTGCATTCAATTTCCCTCTATTTATATTAGAGTAATTTTTAGGTCACTGACCCTCCACTCACGTTAAACTGTTTTCTCAACTTCTGGGAGTGCTCAGAGAAGAAAAAAAGAAGGGATAACAATTTCCTTGAGTACATTCCTTTTTTTTTTGTTTACTACTGTGAACTGCAAAACTAGGAGTGATGGAATTGTGTAACATTTTCAATTGTGTAACTTTTTTTTGTCGCCAATAAGACAAAATCAGAACGAACTAAATAATATTTTGGTATTATTTTTATATTATTACCTAAGTTCCAATAATATAGCAGCAAATTCATTCATGGGATTTTATACCCATGTTCAAATAAAACAAACAAAATTGTGTTCCTATCAATAAGAAGCTGAAACGATTAATTTATATCGTCTAAATAATACTAGACTCAGCCTATTCTATTAGATGTCGAAATTTTCTTTGAAAGTCGAAAATAAAATGTTTCTCGTAAAAGAAATGTCTCAAAAATAACTCCACTATCGCTCCGAGACGGACGCTGCTATTCCTTCAGACTGTTTCACTTGGCCTTCTGGCGAAGTCATAGAACGCATCGCGTTCCCAATCTTCGCTTCCAAAAGCTAATTGACAGCGGTGGTTGCGGTCACAAGCACGACTTCCATAGTCAACTAACACCACAATGGATTCAGGCGGGAGGACACTGACGTGGAGGGAGCGACGACAGTGAGGGTCGATCCGAGATGGAAGCCCACGTAGTAACAAACGGAGGAAATCTCACGCTAGTCACAAAGGAAACGCACATTGATCTCAGAACATGAAGAGCAGGCGCGGAAGATAAAAAACTTTTTGTTCTAATATTCCTAGCGAATGGATTCTTGAAAATCACACAAATAGCGAAGCAAATCTACACGCATTGTATTGTATTTCGTTGGGAATTATAATAGCAACATTTTCGTGACGAGGGAAGAAAAGGCAAACGAACATTAAACACAGGAAATCACTGTGAGCACAACTAAATCCCACAATTCCACCACCTCAAATGAATTCGGCATGAGTTGCTCATTCATGATGCCATTAGTACGCAAAGCCGCGTGCGCGCTTTCCGTGGCGCGAAGGCAAACAGAAAGTAAGTTCACAGAGACAGCGCGCGCCATTTCAAACGGCGAGCGGATTAAGGACGCAAACACACACGCTCCTAGGACCAGTGTCAGTAGACTTACTTCGTTCCCTAAAATACGAACGATAATTGTAAAGTGCGTCTCGAAAACGCATTTAAATATCGTAAACAAATTTAGCGACAGTAAGCGACCAGCAACTTAACAGTGGCACTTCTCACAAAGCTCTCCATCGGGCGGATTATGGAGAAGAGAGGCAATGAGGAAAGCAAACCCGTTACTGGAACCGAATGTTGCGATTCCGGACATTAATCTACTGAGTTGTAGGTCTCCAGAAAGTAAAGAGCGTTTTGGCAAAACTAATAAACAACTAATTTACAATGTTACAGGATACCATTACAAAACTTAATTCACGATTTGTTTCGTTTTTGCAATGTAAAAGGACCTTAACTTATTTTTCAATCTAACTGCAATAGCGGTCGACGCTCTTATTGTAACAGGGAACAAGTTTCACAATACCGCTGATGTATTCTTCTGACGCCATTGGCTTGAACCAGGACGTATCACCTTCTTTGAGGACGTCAGGATTTGTGAACTGTTACCCATCCAAACATGTCTTTAATTTTGGGAACAGGTGATAATTACTTGGTTCCAGTTCAGGGCTGAAAGAGCAATGTCCACAAACTACCCACTTCAAACGCTGTGTTTCTGCACATGCATGAAACTGGGCGTTGTCGTGGATCAGGAACACTTTTGCAGACAACATTCCACGTCTCTTCCTTTGGATGGACATCTAAGTTGTTGTAGAGTATTACAATAGACTGTTGAGTTTATTGTTTACCCTCTAGGCATGAATTAACTTCGGCGACAGAAGAGTACAACAGCGGTATTGATAAACCTTCCTCTTCACGAAAATGTTCTCAACCGCTATGGCGACTACATTGCAAAATAGGTTCAGGTCCCATAACATTGTAAATCAAGTTTTGTAACAATATCCTTAATAGTTTGCTACTTATGGCCAATCGTTCTTTACATTCTGGACTCTCAAATTAAGTTAAAGATGAGAGTATCGAGTAAATAGAGTAGCCATTTGGTCAGAATTGGACACTTAATTGAGAGAGAACACAAAATTTGATACTAAACGTGTCCCTAAATTTCAAGAGAGAGAAAAATGTGTATTGAACAACGCACTAAATTTCTGTCAAGACAAAGTTTAGACAGAGTGGTCACAAGTTCTTCATCGGCCAAATCTGACTCGAGAAGCTTACATGGCTTTTTCCAAACGTATCACTATCTAAGAACTTGCGTCTTCTGAACCACCAGTCACTTGGGCTCCAACAAGTACACAAGAATTTTTATTATTCTTGCTCTTCGATTACTTTTTTATTGGAAACGAAATCAATTAAGTTGCACAATACACAAGTTTAATGTTATTAAATGTACGACAAAATAGTAAAACAAGAACACTTTATTTTAATAAGAATATGTCCTTTTTAAAGTGGGAGAAAATAAAAACACTACTCCTTTACACAACGTTTTCTTGCGAAGCCAAATATAAGTGTCTTGCACACAAAACGAAATGTTACATCACATGAAAACAATACCTAGCAACTGGGGGTTAGGAATTCAGAGAACGGTGCGGCAGCGCGTACAGGTTGCTCGTCACATGTCTTCATATTACCCTCCCTTTAATCCCCCCCCTAAAACACGCGGCCTAGTATTTAGGAGAGGCGTGCACTGTCCGCGAGACGGATCAGCGGTCGTAGAGAGGAACGATGCCGCAGCAGAAGCGGCAGTAGAGCACCGGTGCAGCACTCGGGGAGATGCGTTTTTTATCAACATGGAAGGGAAATAAAACTGCTCTACAGCTGAAATCATCCAGCATGAGCCACGACAATAAAAATCCGCACCCCATGTGTCGCGGTGGTAGGGTTCTCTAGAAGTTCCTATTGCGCTGTTGCCGGATACTCTTAACGGGTATGTCGACTAGGAAAAGGTTAAAGTTTTGTAAAATACATTCAGGTCGTTGTAATTCCCAAAACAGTTTTCAATAAACCAAATGTTTCCTGTCATTAGGAGGTTTTCATTGAAAACAGGAGGTGGTAGTGTGTAAATGACCAGGACACAGAGGAGCCTCAACGCGTGTCCCCGAAGCAGCAATTGCTGTTAGAAGTCCTCTACTCCATAAGCAATTCTGACACATCTTTTTTTTTCTTATGACTTTAGGGCTCGCCAACGTCAAGGTCATTAGAGCCCTTATAGAAATATCGGTCTCAGTTCTGAAACCCAACACGACACGATATCATCATCATCACCACAATAAACCAGTGGAGAATGTATTTCCGATTCACTTTCAACTCTCCTTAAAGGTTAAACAGCAAAATATTCCCTCAAAATAAAAATAAAAAATAGGCGCGCCGTAACACTTTATTTCTGTCACTAAATATGAAACAGCATACAGGAACAAGGTATATGTAAAAATAAAAAGGCCTAAAAACGAATCTGAAGAGACATAGTGCTTTAGTATTTTGTAAATATTTGAATCCCTCGTCCGGTTACAGTTTGTATACGTATCTAGCAACAGTTACGGTTGATTTCACAAAAGCTTAATACTTAACCTGAAAAACTAAATATCCTATTACTAAAAAAAAAGTGAATTGTTTGAGATCCGATAAAATTAGGACTTTTACTCAGCTGGGTTACATATTTTCCGTCAAATCCCCTATATATTCCCTGAATATTTATGTTTTATGCGTTCCTATACCATTCTTCTGATTGTGATAAAACTTTTATAAGTTGTTGTGCACACGCCCGCGAAGGTTTATGACATAATACAACTATTCAACAATAGATGATGCGCGTGTTGGTTACCTAAATGAATATATTTCATCTAGTTTAATTGAATTTTTAAAAAATAAAAAAAGACGATATTGCTGTTGAATAGATTGTTCTTCAAGGAACAGAAGAGCAGAGTTACGCTGTCAATGCCGCTTTAGTTAGGTTTAATGGCGTTTCGACAACTAAGGCCATTAACGCCCATTTTAAAATGAGTCAATAGTGAGAAGATAATATACTTAAAGAAATAAAGATCATTTATAAACACATAGTTCATATTCATAAATAAGAAAGAGAGAACTACACATATATTTAACTACACACTTATTCTCCACACAGAAAAGTAAAAAGGAATAAATCCAATAGCTCATTGGTACCAGTATTAAGAATATAAAGATATATATAAATGAAGTTCAGATAGGTCACATTCCTGTAGGAAACTAAAACAGCACAAGAGAGTCGGTTTTTCCCCCAAGCACGACGTCCAATCTATAGGGAGATTGTGTCTCCAACGGCTGGTATTATATTTGGAACGCTCCAAAAGAAAGTGTTGTGTTGTAGGTCTCACAGATGGGCGGAGGTTCACCGTGTAAGAGATGACCATGGGTAAGATAGAAGTGGCCAAGACGACGACGTGTAGTGATCACTTTTTCACGTCTGTACGCACGGGATGAAGACGACGAGGATTTATCGGAGTCCTTTACCTTCCTCAATTTGGAGGCGCTATTTTCGCATTCGGCTTTCCATGTCTTAGGAATAGACGATCTTATTGCAAGCTACTTGTCTGATACGGGAACAGTTGAAATGTCAGGAATTACTGAACATGTATCGCGAAATCAGAGATAGTTTCGACCGGTGGTGCATTGACTTTCGTTTTCGATGAGAGGTACTCCATTCAAAAATCCGAGAGTTTCCCAATCCAGTGGCAAGCACCGTCGAGAGGCCCTTCACCAACAGTCCTCCAAGCGCCCTCCAAGGAATGAGACAAGGGCGGGCAAGGGCGGCGAGCAGAGATGACTGCTGCGAGGTGTTGCAAGTGCTCCTCGCACCGCCCACTACACGAGGCTCATTAGGCGCCAGACACCGCTGAGTTGTATCAGCAGTGGTGGTGAGTCATGCTGTAGGCGGATGATTTAGATGTTACTAGATTTTACTACAGAAATACACTCTGGAACAGCGAATGTAAGAAAAAACGAAGAACGAGAAGAAAAATTATCCAAGGCGCGCACGGAGGAAGGAACGGTAAACATGAAGTACCAACGAAAGGAATTGTAGGGAATTGAGGTGGCTACAGCATTACGCGAATGTGAAATATTTCTGGTTCAACAAGAATTCGAGTATATGAAAAAATCCAAATGCGCGAGAGAACGAAACACTCACCAGCTGACAGAGCACCAAGAGATACACGACACAAACACAAATTAGATTGAGTTTTGCTCTTCGTCAGGAAATATGCGGTATAATACACCCGTTTGTAGAATCTGTATGATATGAGTGCTTTTTCGAAAAGATCCTACAAAGCAAAGAAACAGGCATGCTTTTCCAGAATCCGTTGAACCATGAATAAAATCATGGATACCGCGCTTCACTTGTCGCAGACCCCATTAATACGGAATATTATACAACTTTATATAATTTGGTCAGTTTCTAGAATGAAAGAATTTTAAGAATAAAAATTGCATACATTTTCCCCGTAATTTGGTAAGCAAACTTTCTTCATTGAACTGCATCATATACAGGAATGACGAATAGAAAATATAAAGCGACCATAATATATGTATAAAGGAACATGACGCACTGTAAGACACATCACGAGTTATTAACATACATTTTAATCAATTGCTATAGGTTTCACTACCTAGCAATCTCCATCCGATTGTAGTAAGAGAGAATTCAATATTACGGCATCTTTGTTGAGTCTCAGAGGTCTTTACACCCACCCTTCTCCGTGAATCAAATCATATTAATAACCACTTTGGAATAAAATCTGTACACGACATACTCGAGTAGGAGACACACCAACCATTTGTTTTTACAATCATAATACAAAGACACAAACTCATCATGCGAATTGCAAACTCACTCTTCAGAAGCCGATATCCCCATACAGCGATAAACAGCCCTCTCAGGATTTTTTCTCTTCACCCACATACTATATCGTAAAAATATAATTATCAAGACTTTCTGTAATTTCAACGACCCTCTTGGCCAAGAAGAATGCCATATAGTGCCAACAGTCTTAGTCCCGTCCCGTTCTTATTGATTTCTCACTAATTGATTACCCGGCGTTACCCGGGAGTTTTCTTAAACAAATATTCTTTTACTTAGGAAAAAATAAAATCCATCTATGTTGTAAGATTAAAATAAGTTTACTTACTGGGATTGAAAAACAAGCGTACAGCGTCCTAATTTTACAAGTTCATAATAATCCAAATATAATACAAAATTTAATTGCGTACTCCATTTTGAGTCTCACCTGCAGCAGCAATAAATAAATCTTTAGATGAAACAACCGTTGAGCAAGCAACGTAAAGTTGTTCGTGCGAGAAACGAATCAGTCGAAAAGTCACCAATTAGCCTAGAATACTACTTCACCTTTAGGTGAGTTACAGGTAATAACCCTCATATGTGCTGAACTTAAATTTATACGGCATTATGTCATTATCTGAATAGACCCGAAATCTATGGATTAAAGCCGTCGTTTTCGATAAAGCATTTTAACATTACCCTCCCTTCCCACTCCACCCGTGTGGGTTCTTGGGCCCTTTATCCCACTAACCCCAATGGAAGTCGAACTCTAACATAATATCGGAAGTTGCCTATTCATCTCGGCATCTCGGGAAGAACGAACCGGTCGGTCGAATTTTTGCTTCTGAAGCAACACAACGACGGCAGCAATACGGCTGCATCATTTCATCAAAACGTTTGTAAAATCCAAACTATTCATCCAAATTTTACGATTTAAATAAGTTTTTTAAATCTTAATTATGTGTACATGTCTAAGAACCCATTAAATATGATGATGATTGATATTTTCCTTCTTCAATTACTGTCTTAAATTGGAGTATTTTAACATTTCTATTTTTAATAATTCTTTATCGATAATCAAGGTTAACCTTAACCATAAACATATGCTGTCGCGGACTTTTTTGTAAAACTCCTTGAGGTGAACAACATTGCCATTCATAGTTGTCACCTATCTTTAACCGTTTAGGTGGCGTAAGCGAACATGTCTCTTTGAAGATGGATTTTTTCCGACTACATCGACATTTATCGCCAAAAACCATGTTCTATCTTTCTTATCACACAGTTTTAATATAAAAGTTACCTTGCGTTCTTCCTGAACATCTAAACTACCTCCTTGCGAAATTTTATCACGATCGGTTCAGTGGTTTAGTCGTGAAAGGTAGCAAACAGACACTTCCACATTTCGCATTTATGTATCAGAATGGATAACAGAAAAAAAGATGGCCAAAGCAAAAAAGTGATTCGAGGCAAATCAACGTCTAGTACGCCAACTCGAAGAGAGATGTTATAAAAGACGTGTCTGATCCAAGGCCGTCGCTCCTGTATGGAGACATCTCCAGCGAAGACGATATAAAATGGAAGCTTTTCAGAGAAGTGTACGAAAGTGAAGGAAAACGAAGTGGATGGGTCAAAAGCGTCACGAAGCAGTAGCTGCTGTCGCGCCAATGTAAACACTTAAACGCAACAACCAACCACCAACGGGTGCAAACATCCCTTCACGCCTCCATCAACATCGCTCGATCACACCGAACTTTCATTAGTTGAGCGCCCCCTCCTCTCGAGTTACACGCTAGGATGGTGAGCAGTGCGCAAGCTATGGGCTCAATTAAGCGTGTGTATGTATGTATATATATATATATATATATATATATATATATATATA